>RJWM01001168.1:0-167259 GCA_004363535.1 Dasyprocta punctata
AAAAAAACAACCAAAAAACGAAACACAAACCCGAAGATACATCCCATTCTCATTATTTGCAGTAGTTATATTCTGTAACATTGCAGCAAACCCTGAATTAACAAATGCCCAACTATTACTCGTAGGGAAAATGCAGCAGCAGGCTTCAGCAAGCCTCTGGTCACAATCGTTTCATTCACTGGTCAATGCACAAGCTGTTTTATGTGCGTTTTAGTCTAGTGATACCTTCTGTAGTGTATCCGTTGATTCATTAATGTTGGCCTCACAGCCAGCAGTATGCCTTGTAACTTATATCTGGAGAAGCTTATCTACTCCACATACATGTTCGCAGCCTTCTTATGCTTAGGAACACAATACAGTGCATTGGCATTGCCCTTGGGGATCATTTAAAATAATGAGATTATCAACAGCACCAAAAATGTGAAAAACATGGCAGTAAATGGGTCTGGGAATTCATGCGTGTTTAGCATATGAGAGCTAAACTAAAAAAGCAGCCTCATTTTATTCAAACTCAGTGGGAACCCACACATTAGGGAACTATAATTGTCTTTTACCATTCTGTGAATTACCATGAAGATGCCATGAGTATTGATTTTCCTCTCACAAATTACCTTAGTGGTTTAACAAATTTGTAAATGTGGAATCCACAAATAATGAGATTAATTGTATGTATAAGCTGTAGATAAATTTCAAACTGTGTAAATGCCTAAATACTATAACCTCTTTAATTGAGAAGCAAATGATACTATTACTATTATCAATTTATGGAAAATAGGAGTTTAAATAACACTTTCTTATAAAAAGAGTAAAGGAAATAAATGTTTACAGTTCACATATGAATGATATCTATTTGTACCTTAATGCATATTTTAACAGTGAGAGGTAGTTTGTTTTAGAATAGCAAATAAATAGCTGCTACAGCAAGAAAAATCATGTAGGTTGTAGGAGGCTTGTTCCTAATATTGATTAACAAATTCTCTGCCCACATTCTCATAATAATCCATGTATAATTACAGGGGTCACAAGAGGAATAAATCAAGCAGTTTAGATGATGTCATCTTTCTTAATATTTCACAGTTTACATTTAAAAGTCTATCAGGGCATCATTACAATTACTGAGTACATTGATTGAATAAATACAAAGCTGCCAAAGCCCTCATAGGCTTGATAACTAATATAAAAGTAGCCAGGACAACATCACTGATTCACTGAGATAAATATTCTTTTTAATTTTCAAACAATGAAAAGTCATGGAAACTCAGATAAGGCACTGAAACTCATTGTGGCCTGGCTGACAAGAAACATAATAAGCTCTCCATCTTAAAAACAAAAGCTGTGATGAATAACTCTAGATGTCTAAATGAAGGTTTCAAACTTAGTCTTTAACATGAATATTTTCTTCCATGATTTAAGTAAGATGTATCTGTTAAAATTTTAGGTGTTTTTATACTATTAGAAATGCAGGTTCAGTTCATTTCTTTTGGTATTTCACAAGAATAATCATAAATGAAAGTATAAAAATTCAGTTCAGCAAGACTAAATCATATTTTCAGTCAAACTTTAAGTAGACTGCCCATGTGAAGTTCCTACACGTAGCCCATATTGTGCACTGGTCAACTAATGAGGGTTTTTTTCCTCATCTCCATCAGATAAACTTCTACTTTATAGCAGATAAAGGTAAGGAAACCTTTTAAAATATTTGCTTTCAGATCTGAAATTTAAAGCAACAAAGGTTCTTGCTCTCCAAGGAAACTCCAAAATGTCTGAAAATATTTCAACCACAGATATCCAAACACTCAGAGTGTCTTTTTTTTTTCTTTTTGTAAATATCTAAATTAGCCTAGGTGCTTGACTTTGTTTTTGAAGTAAGATGTATAATACTTCAGTTCATAAGAATTAGAATTTGGATGAATCTCTTTTTTTTCTTAGAAAAGTGCAGAAATATAAATCTCATTGCTTTAGAGAAAGAAAAGACTCAATAATATCTTTAAAATACTTCTGAATGTAAATTACTGGTTATAGTTGGGCATCACAGAGTAATAAGCTTAAGTCCTTTGGAGAGGGACAGTGTGTGACCCTGAGAAGCAATTACCCCCCAACCCTAGTCCAGGCTTAGTGTCCTATTCTTATTCATCTCCCTGACTCCATTCCTCTTCTACCATATTGCCTATGAATTGCTCCTAGATTTTTCCTTTTCTCCATTCACTTGTTCTCTGGATAGGTGTCTCATTTTCAAGCTAGTTTTGATATCCTCTTTTAAGCTCAGGCTAAAAAGCCTCTGTCCTCTCATCTCAGCCCATCCAAAATCCCACCAACCTTGCCTTCTCCACCCTCCTCCATTTTACTCTGAAGTCATTTCCTCAAACATCTGTGGCCTGCATGATTTGGCACAGAATTGTAAACATGTGTGTGCTGTTATCTAACTTTTCAATCGTCACATTCTTGCCCACAAGTAGGTGATGTGGGTCAGTATCACACTTTATTCTTTTCAGTTTGAAAAATTGCATCAGCTTCAGAAGTGATATTTTATTAATGATTTAGAACACTCACTTTTTATTTCATTATGATAATATTTTGTATAAGATAATTTATATGGGAGTGTTGAACTATAATGAGGGAAACATTTAAATATCTACTAACATTTGAGAAAATAAGTGAATAGAGAAGTCTACTTGATAAATACATATTCTTATAAATTGACATTATGAATAGTTTACAGGGCCTCTTAGCTGTCTCCTGTTAGGTCTTGATCATTTGTGCCAGTGATAATGTGAGTGAATGTCCAGGGGGTCATTTGGGCCCCTTTATGCAGTCTCAGTCTTATGCTGATAACTCGCAGTGTCCGACAGGCTCAGATGTCACAGTAATGCTGAGAGAGGGACTGTGTTGTCAAGATTCTTTCATTGTACTCCCAGCCTGTCACAGAAACCTGTGCACACACACAAATATTCCTTCCACTCCAGCCCATGGCTCACGTTTGCATCCTCAGTAGCACAAAACCACTCTGTCTTATATTTATTTGCTTTGGAGTGATAAATGAAAAGAGATGTTGCTGAAAGTTTAGTGAAAAATTAAACATACTCAAGACACTTCCCACACTTTTGTGCTCTGGGATGTCATTCCTGTAATTAAATTTGCATTGTGATGTGAATCTCCAAGATCCTAAAGCTTACAAATAAATTTTATTCAATAACAACTTCAGTGTGAGCTTCTCCCAAAGGAACTTTGCAGAAAATAATTTTTAAAAAGACTAAGCTACAATTTTTTTTTTATTGTGAATTCCAAACTGAGAAAGTGGTATTTATTCATGCTTCCCATTTATGGAAAAGAATTCTTGTTTTTTTTTTTTTTTTTAACATGTCTGAATCTGAGGGCTGCCTCGCATGTTATACAACCAAAGAACACTGTTTGTGAATCTTTAGATTCAGATATGTTGTACTCAACCCTTTTTCCTAAAATATTTTCATGGTGTCCTTAATTGGTAGCACAATTTTCAGAATTAAGGAAGTGTGATGAATGCCTTTGCAGATAATCCACATACTGTATATGCATGTTTCCTAAAAATATGGAAACCTGAGAGCTTAAAAAGGGGCTGTGTTCCTTGGAGAGTTCTTTTACTCCACTAACTTATAAGAATCTTTCTTTTCTTGCCCAAATATGACAGTTAGTGTTAATTTGATGCATATAGATGAAATAGTGAATATGAAACAGCAAAAATGAGAGCCAAACAGGCCCCGGGCAAGATTCCCAGGCAGTGCATCTAGAATTCGAGCTCTCATTTGTAGGAAGGATCATTATTGTCCAGGCTTACCCTGAAAGCTAAATGCATTTTATTCTGCTGATTGATGCATGTTCTGCCTTATAACAAGACCAGAGATTACTAAACTCATTTTCTCCTACAACAAAAATCTGATTTAAAATGCAGGTTCTCCAAAGGGAAAGTGAAAGTTATTCTGGCTGGCTGGTAACACCTTAGATATTAAAATCTAATTCCGAAGTATAGAGGAGACAGGAGAAGGATAAACAATTTCCAAACCCTCTTCATCATTTTGCTGCACATACAAAAGATTCCATGAAGTTTCACATTTGTTGGTGGTGTCAGTAAAGTGGCTCCTAGCTGTGGTAAAGGAACATTAACATTTCTAAATGGATGGTTACCGCATGTTTTCCTCTTTCCAGATAATGCATTTAACTTTGAAAATGTAAAAAATAGTAATCCTAAAGTGCCAATTAGGGCAGTTCTTCCATGAATGGCTCAAGCATTATTACCTGATTCTTGACCTTAGTTGAAAGCCTGCTTAACATCAAGTGAACACATATTTATTGGCTACTCACGCGTGCAGCCTCATATGGTTTCCGTATTTGTTGTAGTTTAATATACTAGTGTAAAGTAATCTTGGTTCCCTTACCATATTGCACAGTATGGAGGCAGTGATCAATCTGAATAACTCATAAATAGACAATTTCAAGTGAAAACCTTAGACAGTGAGTGTGCCTTTGTGTTGGTAGCTGTGAAGGGATAGAGTGTAGAATGGGTTTCTGTGGTGAGACTGGCAGGACAAACCTCACCAAAAAAACCTTCCAAAACAATTATGAAAGTGTTTATTAATTGAACACATCGTTAGTTTTGCACTTTTTACTGTATGTTATATGTATGTTATTTGAGATAATCCATATCCCAATATTGTTATTCTAGTAAATCAACCACTCATCTGACCAAATAGTATAATTGGGATGGGGGTGGGGAGACTAAGGCATTGGTTAATTTTATTGCCCATCTGTTTTACATTATCATCAAACTGTTCTCTTGTAATCTGATGATTCATGAGGGGAACCTAGTCATATATTATTCAGCTTTCTAAATTCCACTGCCTAGAACTACATACCTCCTGTTCACTAAAGCACACACATGCAGGTGCACACACACACACGAAAAATGGAGCACCTATTCACCTATCATACGCCATGCACTCTCTGTCTTAGCTAAGTTACTGGACATACAGCAGCTCATGAGACATTGAACTTGCCTTAAGAGATCTAGAAAAGCAATGTAGTCATTTTGAAAGAGGACTCTGAAATTTTTTTTACAAATTGTAAGGCAGTGTCTAAGAATGATTGTTAGAAAGCACAGAAGTGACTTGGAAAAATAAGATTAGAACAGAATACTTCCCCACCTCTGAACTCCTCATGATACCAGCCTATGCTTCACATTTTCTATGGAAAAGGGCAGCAATGTGATTAAATCCAGTTCTTGAAGAACAGGGACACTCAGAGACTGACATTCAGGAGAATGTCTTTTCTTCAGTCCCTAATGTTATTGAACAGGATGGGTAAGACATTTAAGAATGACCTCATCAGCATTCCCATAGCAATAACCAGTTCAGAAATAGAAGGAAACAGGGAAGTGATCCTGACCAGGCCTTCCCATTACTGCTGTATGTTAGAATCATCTGGAGGAGCAGTAAAAGTGTAATCATGTCCAGGTTTCATCTAAAGATGAAAGCAAATTGGAATTCCTGTGAGTGAGGCCTAGGTCAGTGGTGGTGAAACTTTCAGAGCTTTTAATGATATGAACAGTTTGCTGTGATACGTGTGCCATGGATTCTCTACCACTGGCCTAGGTTTTGGCATCGAAAAAAGAGCTTCACACTTAGGTACAGTCACAGTTTAGATCTGTTCTTGGTTAACCCTTGCTCTGCTCGGAGCCTCGAAAACTGAGATCCACAAATTTCCATGATGCACTGAAGCCCTGGGCAGAGCTTGGCTGCTGAAGTCTAGACACGATACGACCACAGTCTGGGATGCCCAGGGCTCCCAACACCTGCTCCGAGGCAGGCCGACTTCTGAGAAACTTCGGGGTGGTATACTGTGAATAACTCATTGATGCAGTTAGAATGTCTGACGTAAGTCAGCAGCCCTTCTAAAAGCCACACCTGGGTAGGAAGGAGGAAAGCCAGAGTTTCAACAGTTCATTCTGACCCCCTTTCCTTTTTCAACCAGGGCACCTCGATTCAAATCTATTGGATATATTGGTATCCAGGTAAGATTTTAGGTCAAGAAAAAAGCCAACCAGGAGCTTCAACAGCATCAACTAAAACCTTTCCCTAAGTCGTGACTATAGGAAATGACTTCTTATTTTGATAGTGTTTAAATTACACATCCTACTGTGTAATTCAAGAATTTACACATAAAGGAGGTTAGACAATGAGGGCAATTTATTTATGATGTTGCCATAGGATTTTGGTTCTGGTTTGGATCATTTTTTGATAAATGACTTACTGTGTGGCTTTCAGCATCTTTTTGGATCCTCAGACTCTTAGTATATAAAATAATGATATATCACTGAGTTGTTCTGAGCATTATACCTAATGAAGAATATAGCAAAGGACTTAGCACAGAAAGCAAACGTCAAGCCCTGGATGTATCTAATATGAAGTTTAAAATTCATTAGTTTCTCTTCCCCTTTTTCCCTTGAGTTGAGAGCAATGGAAAAGTTTCTATTAAATGATGACATAAGATTGTCGGCTAAACACTTTAGATGCTCAAAGATTTCTAAGACTTTATTTTGAGAACCATTGTGTTTGCACAACATCTTTAGGTAACACAGCCTTCGAAACCCAATTACTGTGTTACTTCAGTGCATCACTGTGCTTCCAAAGTACAAAATGCAAAATAATTCAGTTTTGGAATCGTTAATATATGAGACACTATTCAAGGATTGGATCTTAATTCTTTCTGTTTCTACCTGTGCCGCTTCACAAGTAACTCAATCAATACAAGGTGGATTAAATCACCTAGAATATACATCCTCTTCTTTCTACTAGAAATGCAAAGTTCCTACTTGTATCTTTAATAGGTTAGAGTGAGCGTGCATTTTGGCAGTGCTCAAAGCAATTAAAAAATGATTTAAAAGGCAAAAGAACAAAATTACCAGAGACGAAATACATAAAGTAACATAGTTGTTCAATTTTTTATTTAATCAAAAGGCTGAATTTGACTTTTTTAAATAAACTTTAAAGAAGTATAAACTGAACAATTCAGAAAGCCTTTGGATGATTTATTCATGGTTTGTCATGTTTATGTATTCAATTTAAATTTAAATTTCACAATTACTCAGACTACACAATGATAAGAATGGACCAGTAGGGTCATTTTAGGAAGAATGGTTGTGAGTGATTATACTAACTGCTAAAATAAAGGGATGAAAAATCAGGGAACAACTGCCTGTGAAAATAACCTAAACTAGTGTTTAGATCTGCCCTAGCACTCAACTCCCTGCCAAATTTCCATGATGCTACTAAGTTAGCTGCCTTGGAAGAACTCTGCCAAGAGACTTCTCCTCTCTGGAGGACGAAAACAAAGGGAGACCTTTTCCATGAGCTAAGGACAAATTTCAAGTTAACAGGATCCAGATAAAAAGGTAGTAATAGTTGACAAGGCTGGTAAACTGTCTGAGCTTGTGAACTTGCATACATGGGCATCCGCGTGCACACGCACAGAGCAATGGCCCCGGATGCCGTCATGTTCAGTCCTGAGGGTTGCCTTTCTTTTTCGAGCGTCATGTGCTCATTTTCAACAGATGTCAGAGACAATTTTATCACACAGATGGAACCAACCATTTAAATCTACTCACTATGCCAAGTCTCTTTGGGGAAGGATTGTATATCTAGAAAAGCACATTTTACAGCCATATTATGCTTTCAGCTTAAATTTCTGGCACCCTAGATGAGACAGTGACATTTTATAATCAATGAGAGAGATGGGCAAGTGATGGTTTTTATAAGCACGCATGCACATGCACGCACGCATACGTGCACACACTCATGGACACAGAGAAAGGGACAGACATTGACAAATATTCTGAGAATACAACTATACACTAAGTTAATGCCTTATCTACAAAAGTATAACTACATGCACAGGAATGATGCCTTAGCTATCTCAAATTGTTTTCCTGCAGCATTAGTTTGTACTTATTTATACTCATTCTTGTGTCCCTCCAGGCTAGCAAGCCTCTGGCTCCCACTTCTTACCCTTAATACATACAATTTTTCTTCTAATAGAATGGTAGTCATACAAGTCTCCATGTGACAACCTGATTTCTCAGATGGCATTTTTAAAAACAGATCTGCTGTTGGAACCAGAAGCTTGGCATTGTCTTTGTGCATCTTGTACTGTGTGACACATAAGGAAGCTGGATTAAGTATCTGAAGATGAACTCAAAGATGTTATATTCTTACTGGGTTGTGCTGAGATCTGCCAAAGAAAAAACTGTAAGATTGCCAAGGAATTTGAGCTCAGAAGGCAAGAGCCTTTTGTTGATTCAGCTTTGCTGCTATGTGTTAGTGGGTGGTTGACTGAAATCTCTTAAATCACCCCAGAAAAACATTTGGGGTCTAGAAAAATGAGATAAAGAATAAGGACTGTGGGAAAAATATTACCTGTGCTGTTTCCTCCTATCATGTCCATTTTGTCACCATATGACTTCTCTTCGTTTTCCTTACTTTTGCTTTGTTTTGGGTGGATAATACATTCTTAAGCTTGAAAAATCACACTCTATAACCTATTTATATCGAAGAAGTCTCACACCACTCCTGTCTACCTTGCTCCTGTCTCTACAGGTAACTGAAAAAGTGCCAGTCCTCTGGGTGTTTCTCACAGCAGGCACAAGCAAGCAAGATTTTAGTTCCAAGAAGGGACACGCATGGAAGGACATAAAGAGGCGGTGCAGGTGGGACGAGGCGCCTGCCCTTCACGGGGGTTTTTACTCTATGATGAATGGGTGGGACAGAAGTGACAGGTTAGTAGGACTCGCTGGATTTGAAGGTAGATTTAATTGTAACGCTTTCATCACACTATTATTGGGAACTAAGTTAGAAAGATAATAATCTACAGTCAGAGAGGGATTGGGCTTTGAGGGAATTCAGTGAAAAAGACATCAGAATTGTGACTGAAGGTGCATCTGAAGAAGGCAAGGTCACGATAAAGTCACAGTAGCCAAACTTGCGTACTTCACTAAGGGAATATGCAGAACTCTAGACTATACTGTAGTTGGTACCACCCAGTCCATTAAGCCCAGACATGCATCAGATACCTGGGTGGGTGAGCAGAGCACCTAGATCCATTCCTTCCTAAAATGCTCCTATTTCAGGAGTCATAGATGAACCAAGGTCAGTGATGTCAGCTGTAGACCCTTGTTTCATGCCTTGCTTTCCTATTGGACCAATATTATCCCAGTTACCTTACTGGTTCAACGTAGTTTGACCCATGTTGTACCCACATTGTGACTTTGCTGCATAAGTGACTCCTGACAAAGGGCCTTGATGGCAACCCACTTTCAGGACCCCTCCTATCTCTCAGGAGCTGTACCTCAATAAACCTTCCCTACTTTTAACCTCCTTTGTCCTTTGGAACTCATTCTTCGATTTCAGCAACATGGACTTGGCACATGTGACATCTAGCAGCTTGGGAGTTATATTTCTCTCTCCCACATCAATATTTAAACATTGGATAATTTGTTGACATCATTTTATACAATATGAAAAAAATAGCAACTAAAATATGCAGGGGTCCAATGTAAATGGCCTTGGTCACATTTAGTTAATTTGAGAAATGAAGGATGAATTACGAACTCTTATTCTGAAACTAGAAAGGTCTTATGAGTCACAATTTTGCCAACTGAAATTGTTATTCTTAAATGAAAAATACTGGTTTATACCCAGTTGGCTGTAAGTCAGGCTGAAAATGGGAAAATGGGAAATTGGTAAGTTGTTATTTAAACAAAATTTTTATACAAATGACATGTATCTTCACTGGATAAAATGTGTGTCAGGAGAAATTCTCATTATGTAAGCTTCATTACTGGACTGCAAGATCTATAGGGGTAGGGACCAAGTTTATTTCAAGTAATTGGTGTCACCTAGAGACTAGCACTATGCCCAGACATTCAAGGACAAATAATTGCTGAATAGATGGAAGAATGGAAATGGAAAAAGCCCACTGGAAAGTTCTCGGTAAGCTTTTATTGAACTCAGAATCACATTGCTGGGGCCTCAGAAGAAACATCAAGAGGAGAACAGAGAGCAGATTCCTGCTTCAAGAATTTATAATCTAGGGCACAAATCCTACAAGTTTATGATTTTTCAGTTAAAACAAAAAATTGGGCTACTTAAAGAAAAAAAAACCCCAGTTAAGAAGTGGTTTTGGCAGGGTAACAAGAGAGGGAGTGAATGAAAGGGAAGATTCCTAACAAAGATCTTCAAAAGCTTTGCTAATTAGAAAATGACTGAGAAGGATGCAGTTGCTATCAAAGACAGGGGATTTCCAAGAAGGTAGGATATGGTAATTTAGCTGTGAATCTCATACCTCAACTCAGTCGAAGCTTAAAACTAAGTTACAAAATTACTTGGGTTTAAGATTCAGCATTGGTGTAGGGAAGCTGCAATACTTTGTGAAGTACCCCATTTTTCTGAAGGTGGTGGTTTCACATCAATATTAAAGGCAGTTTCTTCCTATAATTGTAGGGTGCTTCTTAAAACAGTTGAAAGATCTGTATCTTCCAGGATAGTTCATAGCTGAGTTATTTGTGCGTGTGTGTGTGTGCGTGTGTGTGTGTGAGTGGTACTGGAAATTGAGCTAAGGGCCTTGGCACTGAGCTACGTCCCCAGTCTTTATTTATTTATTTAATTATTTAATTTAGAGATAGCATCTCTGTGTTGCTAAATGTGCTGTTAGACTTTGAAAGTGGCTCTTTTATCTGACAAATCACTTAAACTTATTTGTACTTCACTAATTTCATTCAATCCTTCTTGGCCTCCATTTCACTATCAACCCTTTTTTTACCTTCAACTTCAGAAGCTTGTGTTTTTTCACTTATGCACAAATTGTCCTTAAATAATGACCTAAGTGTACCAGGCAGAAACACTATCCTTTCATATCTAGGTAGAGTTATCAATAAACCAATTTCAGAGTAATGTCTTTCATTTTATTTGGTGGAATGTGAATTACTTTTTCCATCCAATTCTTCCAATCTGTCATTTAATTTAGTGGATAGAATATGAAGTTCTAAAACTATGCAAGTATATTACACTATATTCTTCAGGAAGGAAATCAACTTTGCCATGAAGTAAAATTAAACTTTATTTTCCCTTTGTACGTAATACTCATCCCGAAAAAGCGTTTGTTCTCTGGGGTGCTCTATGAGAAATGACTGTTGATTAGAATATGATAAAATCACTCTCACTGAAAACTAGGCATAGGTGTATGCTTTTATAATTACATCTCTTAGGGGAGGTTTCCATAGTAGAAGGCTATGACATTAAATTAAAAGGAGAAATTTAGTTTGGAGAAGATGAGCTGGGAAGAATAAGAGAGACGAAAATTCTGATCATTGGGAGAATATCCACACTCTTGCTCCACGTTCAAACACTTCCTCTACATATGAAAATATACAAGTTCTCAGCATCGATTTTTCAGGATTTGGGAAGAAGCAAAGGAACAGGAAATAAGGCTCACAGTTTCTGAAACACATTCAGCATTGCCAGACCTAAGAAGCAACAATAGAAAAAGGTTAGACAGGATTGTTTTAAAGACTCAGAATCCGGTATGCAATCTAATCATACATATCAACTGGATTTGACACAAACTATTACATTGCTCAGGAAGATACATCTGGGTGATTAGTCCTTATGACATCATAGTAGGTAGAAAGTGTCATTATTTTGGTTTCCCCCTTCCATGATATGGCCCTCTTCCAAGTTATGGAAACATATCTTTAGAATTCAAGACCATACTGGATTGAATTGCTCTACTCCCTCATCCTTGGAATCCTCCTGTCCTCCACGTCCCTGGGACACTCACAGAGCTGTGGAAAACTGACTGCCTTCATCAGTGTGGTTCTAGCTGCAGCAGGAAGTAAGGCCTTAGTCATCACTGTCACCAGGTGAGCACAGGGTACAACAGCTGGCTCCTGCCACTCGAGACAGTGACACAGCTGAGACCTCTGCTGTGCCTTGTTGTGCCTATGACTCATGAATGGAGACAGAAGGTTGGATTTTTACCAACTGGTTGAGCTTGTCTTTCATACGTGATACAAGCTGGCAATGATCAGGGGGAATTTTCTGCCTGATTTTAGACAAGGATTTTAATTTTCTATTTGGTGAAGCATTAGCCTCATCAACTCCATTCAGTGAGTTCAGACTGTATCCCAGCTCCAGATAAGTGATTCAGTGTAGAGGATGCTGAAGCCCTGGGTGACAGATAATCTTTTATTCAGGTTGTTTACCAAGATTGGCTGCTACTAGCATGTCATAAAGAAATTATATTGAATATTCTATCAGTTATTACCACAAATATTCTCATGACTGATTTTAGACAAGAAATAAGGGGTCAAATGTCTAGTGAACTTTGCATGTACAGTTCTTAGTTTTTTGTAGCTATTTTTGATTTTCAGTGATGTGGCTTTCTAGGATCCTGCTGAAAAAAAAAGAAGGGTCAAGGGAAATTCCTGTGATATTCTTATACAATTCCACTGCTGAAAGAATATGTGCAAATTTCTTGCATGTTTTGGGAATTTGAGAAGGATAGAGAATTTTGAATAAAATTTGGGCAAAAAGGGAAGAGGAAAAAAATGGAGGGAGGTGAATAAAAATGAAAATTGGAAAAAAATCACTTGGAGCTTTGTAAAAGAAAAAGACTGCCCAATAGAGTTTTGAATACGAACAACCTGAGAGGCTAGTATTTTTTGAAAAAAAAAAACAAACCTGTTCTTGTCTCATAAATATAGCATTAAATTTATAGTTATCTTCAAAAACAAATTTAGTCTGCTGAGGAATTTGGAAGGGTAGAGTGAGTATGGTTGCCCTTGTTTCCTTGGTAACATTTTTGGCGATAGCAGGGAGACATTTCTATTAAAAAGTTTGACGAATAGTAAAAAGAATAATTTATTATTTATTCCAGACAAGTACACATTTTGTTGAGCAAAAGTGCCAACATTGAATATGACCATATACTGACCTGCGGTTTATGTGAAAATGAGCGCAATATGAATTTTAAAGCAATATCAATATAGTCGATTCTATAGTTTGTAATATTAACCTTGTAATATGAATATCGAATATAAACTCAGACAGCTCTCATGTTGGCTGGTGCTGCTGCTTCACAATCTATTTTAAAGAAATGAGAGAGACACCAAAGTACAAAGATATTTACAGCTGTCCTTGTCAGTCACTGTTCCCAGGGGCTCTGTTCCAACATGGTGGATCCAAGTGTCCCTCTCCACTTTCCATGGTCAGAAATGCTCTTTGCCATGAGTAATTCTATTTTGTACCCTTTGGCTCCAGACCAGGAAAACCGAGTGTTGCAATATCTTGAAAAGAGGAAATAATACTTCCACTATTCATATTTCCTGTGACACAGCACAGGAAGATGACTGAGATAATGTGTAGAATTAATGTTGATTGCTATTGCCAATCTTGAGCACCCATCTGAAAAAACCAAAGATCTTATACCTGGATTTTACTTTAATTTTAAAAAGTTAAAAGTAAGTGTTCCTTTCTATTTTTTCCTGAATGGTTATAAGTAAATGTGAACATTGCCAAGTGAAATAATACTATTTTAATTTTTGATCCAGTAACATAATCAGAAAAGAGTAGGAAAGTAAGTTAAAAAGAACATTTTTTCTTTTTGGGAGGAGAGTAAACTCTAAGAAGGCACTAGATGCATATTTGTTGGTTATCTAAAATGCCTTGGTCCACAGACCCACTAGCATTATCTTCTATTGAATTAGAAGAAAATAATGTTGTAGAGATTGATTAGAAAATAGTCATATATAAAATCATCATCTTTTCATAAAATTCAAGATCTTTCAGGCTTTCTCTCAAATCTATTTAGAGAGAACTAAAATGAACTGTTGGCATGCATAAGTCTATTAGGATGCCAAGTACTGAAATACAGAAAACATCTTCAGGAAATATTTTTACAAAATACAAAAGAAAAATACATTACATGGGCTAGATTTAATTACAGAAAGCATAAAAACAATCTCCATTTATTTTTCCCCTGAGACATACCTTAAGAGAAAAAATTAACACTGATCATAACTCTATTAAAAGAAAAAAGAACTGTCCATTTCAAAAGAGAAAGGAAGTTGAACCCCAATAAAATGATTTCTGTGTTAATCAGAGTAGTGACGAGGTGCTTACTGTGCGTGTAAGTCAGCCAGAAGACAGGGAACAAGCTGTTCTCCTGAGTCCTCACTGTGAACTACAGTAAGGACACCACAATTGAACTTGTAAGTCAGCTGTCTAAAAAATGTCTTGGTCTTTTGCAAAGCCACTATGTATTGTTTAGTATCTTAATAAGAATAACCTCATGAAGCTTTAACAAATTTCCTCCAGATTTGTAGCATTACTAATCAAAGTTCAGACCAACAATTATTTTAAAATTATTTAACTATCATGAAATTTGATTCTGAGTTGTCAGGGAAGGTTGTATTTAAACCGACGTGGTGCTACATTTTATTTTATTTTATTTTATTTTATTTTGCTGTTCTGGGAAAGTCCCATCATGTTAGTCAGTCTTCGTAATATGAATAATTAGATCCATAAGACTTTCATAAAACTGTTATTTTTAATGGTTCTTTACGATCTTACTGTTTCTAAATTGTACAGAAGCCAAAGTTCTAGTGAGAGTATTCGACTGTATAACAAAATGAGCTATAAACTATCTCCATGTCACTTATCTGTGTAGCATTCCAAATAGATATGTTCTCTTTAGGTTGCAATAAAAGATCTCCTGTATATATATATACTTATTTTTTTTTTTCGGCACTGGGGATCGAACTCATAGCCTCACATCTGCCAGACAGGGGCTTAAGCCACTGAGCCAAACTCCCAGCCCTAGATTTTTTTGAGGCAGGGTCTCACTATGTAGCTCAGGCCAGCCTTACGCTCGGGTTGTAGCCCAAGCCGGCCTCGAACTCACAATGCTCCGCCTACCTCAGCCTCCCAAGTGCTGGGATTAAAGGTGTGGGCCACCATGCCCGGCGAACTCCTTAATATTTGCCAGAGAGAGATACTGGGAGGAAGACTATGGATAACATACATCACTCTTTTTTTTCCTTGCTTTTAAAATACAGAAAGTTAAGTGTGAATTTTCTGAATGTGAAGTGGTCAATCATATCAATTAGGATTTTATACCAAAAGTGAGAAACACTTTAACATTTTCTTTTTTCATTAGAGACACACGAGTGCTCTTTGGTAGTCCAGATCATTAGGTAAAATGATACTTAACCCCTCTACTTTAGTAAAAGTGATCCATGCCCTATTACGTAAACACAGTCTTTTGTGTTGTGTTGAGCAGTCCAAACCTTGCCCTTCCTCTATGAAACATAGCTTACAATAAATATATAATAAATATTTTTTCATGTTGATAACTTCAAATATTTCAAACTTTCCTTCCTAGCATCAAAAGAGCAAATTAAAGACTTCTCGATTGCAGGTTTGTGGTGAGGAGCAGAATCCTTTTCATGCTCAAAGCTCAGGAGAAACAGCACGTGAAGTGAAGAACACATATTAGCTTCAACATGAGAAAACAAATTATTAGCTTCTTTTTTTTTTCTGATATGATAACATTGTAGGTTTACACAATGAGATGGTTGTAATTTGGCAGTAGTTACAATATTGCATGTCGTTACCTTCATAGGGGTTGTTCAGATTGATAGACATAGACATGCAAAATTTATCAAATCATGAGTATTAACTTTTCTTTTTCAATAGCAAATGCATTTAGCAATATAGTCATTTTAACTGTCCTATGTATACCTATTTATAAATTTATATCTTTTTCCTTTTCCCTTCCTTCCTTCCTCCTTTCTCCTTAGAATACCTCTTATTATCTTTAAAATAACTGCCCATATCATCAGGTCTAATATAATCAAGCAAGATAGTTCAGAATGAAACCAATAAAGAATAAAAGAATGGTCGTAAAGAAGAGAAAGAAAAAACTAAAGGAATCAACAAACAACAACATATCCGATACTGTAACATTATAGGTTTATGAAATGAGATGATGGGAATTTTACAGTAGTTGTGACATTGCGTATCGTTACCTTCAAGGGGGTTGTTCATACTGACAGATAAAGACATGTAAGATTGGTCCAATCAAATGAGTATCAACTGTTCTCTCTCACCAGTTAATGCATTTAGTAATATAGTCTTTCAAAGTATCTTATGTATATCCTCATATAGATCTACGCCTTTTTCCTTTTCCCTTCCTTCCTTCCTTGGTTCCCCTTGTAATACCTCTTATTGTCTTCAAAATAATTGCCCTTACCAATCATTTAAAAATATTAGCCATAAAAGCCCATGTACAATATCCTGCCAGCTCATTAGTACACTTACAGTTAATATAGAGGTTCAAAGGCCATCGTGATGTTAGTCGGGTGCTAGGAATATGGTTAAAATAATCACCGACAGAGAACTGAAAGGTTGGAGCCTAAGAACATGAAAAGCTGTGAAATTTGCCCAACTGGAAGATCATTGGGCTCAAAGTGGGCAAGGTTACACATCGTGCTGTAGAACTCTATGCATGTCTTAGCTCAGTGCCTCATTTCATATGGGGAAAATGAGAGCAAGGAATCCTCCTCCCCCACATCTCCTAAGTGAGTAAATACGCTGAAACTACTCTGAGATTTCCATACACAAGTTCTTTTATAGTCAAGATACAATTAAGGGCAAGATTGAAAACTTTACCCACAAGCCCATATGTATTTCCTTAGTCTTCCTTGATTTTCCCATTGGATTTAACAGGAGTTTAGGTAGAGAAGAAACAAATAAATTTGATTTCTTAGAAAGGATAGTTGAATCAGGGGGGAGGAAAGGGAGGGGAAGTAAAAAGAACTAAGATATGTTATGTACAAAAACCAACAATCATCATGTAATACAAATAAGTATGAATGACAATAAAAACTTCAATAATAAATCAAGCTTGTACAAAACTATTCACAGGCATTTGATTTTTCTCTACTCTTTCCACAAATAAATGCATAGGTTTTCCTTATCTGCACATAAAAATGAAGCACTTCAAAAGAAGTCAATGGCTCATGACCTATTAAACAAGCAGTAAGACTTGCTTGTGTCCTAGTTATGTTTGTCAGTGCAAATCTTGTTCTTCAAGGAATTACAGTGTGCAATAAATATTATTTGATGATGATGATGACTATCAAAGGCTTATCATAAAATGAACGGGGCAAGGTGGTAATCTCAACTATACCAGTAATTTTTATTCCTTTTAATGGGATCATCAATCAATTTGTGAAAAATGCACCACTTTGTCTCAGGCATATAATTGATTAGAACTATTTCAAATGACTATTAATGCAATAATCTTTTGATGGATTACATGAATCCCTACAGAAGGTTCTCTGTGTAATATTAATGTGATATATGTGACAATAGGATGTGTAAAAAATCTTGAGAACTATTTTCTCTCGAACAGTCTTCTGGTCATCTGCGTGACTTCTGCTGGTGTGGGGCATTGTGATTTCATGACATGAATGTGATCTTTGAATAGAGCTAGCTGGTCTAGTCCTGGCTGTGTAGTCTCAGCGAACTTCAGGCGGTTATGTGGACTTTCTGAATTTCTATTTTCACTTGGTTAAATGAGAGTTAAATATATTTACTTCCAGAGTTGCCATGAGAATTGTATGAGATTAAATTAGTTAAATTCGTGAGAGGTTAATACACATAAATTTCCTTTTTCCACCTTAATTAATCTCTTAAGAATAGATCACCAGAATTACAGAATAAAGAAACTTAGAAATGTTAATTAGCTTGACATAATCATTCTACAGTGTATTCCCATATCAAAATATCACATTGTGCCCCATAAATAACTACAGTTATATTTGTCAATTTAAAGTAAAAACTAAGTAAAAAATACATGCCCTTTTAATATTTTAGGTGACTAGGTCTCTTCCATAAACTTGTTTTCTCTTCAAATAATAAAATAACTTAGAAAAAACTTCTCAATAATCATATTTTCATAACGATGAGTTGTTTTTCCTTGTATACCCTCAGGGCATAACCTGATATGAAATGCTTTCCCTAATAGAATTGTCTCACACGATATTGGTAATAATAGGATAGGAGCAATTTTTAAAAGCATGACTGTTATGAAACAAGATGGAGTGGAGAGTCACATTTGTATCTCAGCTTCTGCTTCATGTCTCTGCTGACTTTTCTCTATGCGCTAATGAAGAGGACAGGTGATTTGTGGGGCAGCAGCTCCTGTGCCCTGGAGAAAAGAGCTTCATGAAGGATGTCATCCTCAGAGAGCCTGGATGGGTTCTTTTCTGTCCCTTGGCTCCTGGCCTGGGGGAGGTTTGTCCAGGCAGGTGGAAGGGTCTTCAGAGGTGGCCTCTGAAGCAGTTTAGTAAAGCACCAGAAGAAAAGCCAGTGGCAGAGAAGACTGTGGCCTAAGTAATGCAACTCCATGCTAATGTCTCAAGTTTAGACAATGAAATATTTCAGTTGTAATTATAGCAGTATTTCCCAAGATAAAATGCTCGAGTTTGAATCAAGGTAAGGATAAACTGATTCCCTAGGAGGTAAATGCTGTGAGACACAGGCCCCTATCTGTCTTGTTCTGTGCTGAACATCCTCGAATAGGTCCTGGAATAATGCTAGGGATATAGCAGATGCTCAATAATTATGGGAAAATAAGCAATTTTTTAAAGTTTACATTGATTGTTTCATACTCTGGCATATGAAGTTATTAAAAACCAAAAATGTGACAGATTTTGATATTTGTTGACCCCAAGACAAATTTATGAAACCCATAAAACCCAGCAAAAGATGGTGTAACAGAAAAAAATTAATGGAAAATTAACAATCAATCCCAAAAGGAAGTGATGTATAGTAAAATATGTATATCATTTTTATAAGCCAGTCGAAGTGAATGCTCATTGAATATTTAATGGGATTATACAAAAGTCTAAGCAAAAGTGATTCAGGTGCATAATCTTATTAAACAACAACCCCGTATTAATGTGTGCAGTAGGCTTTGTAGGGAATTGGGCAAGGACTCACTTTGGGGCAAAACACATGGTCTAATATCTGGCTACTTCTAGGCAAGTTGTTTAGCTTTATGTTTCCCCAGGTCTTTATGTGTGAAAAATGGAAATGATAACTGCCTCACACAATTGAGAAATTTAAGTGCATCATTTAACCAACAATGATACTGTACCAGGCACATAATATTTCCTCTCTCTCATTTTACCTTCCTCTCACAAGTTCACTTAGGACAGGGCCTGTCAGAAAGGAGGTGCTATGTAAATGCTAGCAATCATCATCATCATTATCATCACCATTATCATCCCCATTTTACGGAGGAAGAACTGATGCCCCAGAAGTAACTTGCTCAAGATCACATAGGTAGTTGGTATTGAAACTAACTTCGGAATCTAGGTTGTCTAATTAGAGACTACGCGGTTCACCTTTGGGCTACTGTGTCTCCCCAAATGAATATACTGAAAAAGGATTTAATTTACTCTTAATAATGAGGTGCTCCTGGAATTTATTCAAGAATTTTCCAATGCTAATTTGACACTCCTTCACTAGAATATCAACTCAAAGATTTCTGATGAATAAGTACAGGTGTTTCTGAAGGTTATTAATAAAAATATGCTATTATTAACCTAGTTGCCTGATTAATTTTAAGAGCCAATGCACCAGAAAATGATTGCTATTTTCTGTAATTTAGCCTTCACAAAGTGTTAGTAACTAAAAATAAGTCTCCTCTCAGTGAGACTAGCTTTGCTTTCATTTGACTCTAACCTATTCTTTATGTTCGACTCTACCCTGAGGTGACAACACTCAATAGCAGCTGTAGTTTAGGGTGTGTTCAGGCACAAGGCTGGTATCAGAATTCTGTGCTTTTGAAAAATGTTTTCAACACACATTTCACTTTAAAAATTTATCAACAGTGCATACTGTATTTAAATAGTAAATGAGGAAAATCTGTGTTTGTTTTCATGTCACCCTGCCTCTTTAGTCAAATGAATGGTTTGATCAAGAAAAGGATTTTTGAAAATGATTAGTATTGGGCAAGGTGGCACAGACTTGTAATCTCAGTATTCTGGAAGGCTGAGACAGGAGGGTAGCAGGTTTGAACCCCTCCTCCAGTCTGGGCAATGTAATGGCTTAGTGAGACCGGTCTCAAAGTAAAAAATAAAAAAAGGGGTAGGAATGTAGCCCTCTGCAAAGGCCCCAGATACTGGGCGGGGGAAAAAAAGATTAATTGATTTCCAAATTTCCCCTCTAACCCTCTGAGCAGTGAAACTTGCTGAAATCTAGCTGCATATGCTAAATATACTGTACTATGAAGTGAAAAGACTGAAACTAGAAAAAATGTCAACCATTTTCCTTCTTGAAATTAGTTAAATAGGTTAACTTGGATATTGTGTACATACAGGCCAAGGTTGAAGTGAACTTGTTTTGTGAGTCAGACTGGTCACTGCCCACCTTCTACAGGCATTCTTCATTATCTGAGAGGCCCCCAGAATCACAGAAGACACCACGGAAACAATCATTTTAAAGAAATCCACATCTACAGTTAGAAAGTTCAGTCTCACTCTTGAAGCATGAATTCTATACTCAAATAACTCCCAAGTAATCCGAAAAGTTAGAAGGTAATTAGCATGCTGAAAGGGGATTTTCTCTGCAACACAGTTATGATTTCTTTAACTCTTTTATCTGTCAATCTCTTTTTTTTTTTTATCTAGAAATGTAGTTTTTAGCTGGAAAGATTTGGGCAAATACAATAATATGTACAGATATTTCAGATGCCTATCTGACAGCTACAGATCTGAGGTTTCAAGAATGTTTCTACTTCAGACTTTTTGGAGTAATCATGAAATCTTTGATGAACCTTTGGGTATCCATGGGGGGCATAATTCTTGATAATTAGCATAAATTTATGCTGAATCAAGAAATAGATTTAATTTTGATATTTCAGGTCAATCAGTGAATAAGATTTATCTATTTTTAAGATGTGATTGTATAAAGAGAAAATTTATTTAGAAATAAGGTACTGCTTGGTTATTTATAAGGCAAAACAACTTTTTGCTTGGTAAATCTTTCCAGTGAGGCCCTCCAGTGGTTACCTGGTTCCTTGAGCTCCAGGCACACTCTTCTAGTGGCTGCTCTGACCCCAGGTCCTTTGCATCGGTTATTGCTTTGACAGAGAATGGCCTTCCCCTCTTTGGGGCTGGCAAATGCTCTTGGAGCCTTCACTCACTCACAAGCAATGTGCTCCTGCATCAGTGTTCTGTCTGCACGGGATACTTATCCTCGCTGGGTACTTACACTTTGGTCACTGATACAATCTGGTCACCAACTTTCTCCTCCATTATACCATAAGAGATTCAGCAGCATGCTCTTTTGTTTTCCATTTTTATACCCAGAATCCATGGGGAGAGGATAAAGGAGGGAGGAACTATTTACTCTAAAGGCACTTTATAAACTTCTCATATCAGTCTCATGACAATCTTATGGAACAGGGAGTTTGAACTTGCTCAGCAAGACCCTATCCAATGCCACTGCCTTTCATCTCCTCCTACATTTTCATTGCTCATCTAAATATTCTTTTCTTTGTGGCTGAATCTTAATTTTCCCCCCACTCAACAGAGTGTTTACTATGTGCCGGGTACTTTTCTCAATACTTACACTGCCTTCTTTAATCCTTAAACTAATCTTATTGTTGGCATTTTACTGGGAGGCAATGCGAAGGCTTCAGTTTGTAGAGCTGGCATGTCAGAAGCCAGGATTCCAGTCCAAGTTAGTGCTTACTCACTCACTTACGTTGCCTCTTGGGAAAATAAACACATGGCTGAGCGAACAAGTGATTTCTTTGCGTGATTTTATTTTGACTCAGCTGGTTTACCAGGACGGAGACACTGATGCCATCTCTGTCCCCATGATGCGAGTGCTGACAGAGCTGGTAGCATCCCAGAATTCTGGTTACACCTACTCTGCTGTCCTACAAGCCTGGAGACTACGCCACCTGTCACTGTGCCTGGCTGTTGTGCCTCCAGCTGACAAGATTTAGGTCAGATTGGATGACACCCATTTATGTATGAAAAGGAATAGCAGAGCTAGGGAAAAACGTCCTACTGAAATGTCAGTGATTTGACTGAAATGATAACCATCTCAGTAATAATGCAGAAATAATTCAGCATGCTGAAATGTTTCCTCCCATTGACATGGTCAAATTATGAAGTTCTGTTTTTATTTTTTTGGGGGGGGGACAGTCAGCCCCATTTGGCTCTGCTTCAAATTTATACTTGTCACTGTGGAACTAAGGGCTGACTTTTGGGTATGATTCAGAATATCAGAGAAATGTGAAGCTTAAACAGGCCTTTGGGGGTCATAAATTCAACACCCTTATTTTAAATGATTCAAAAGTAAGACCCAGAGCACAATGACTATTTCTTTCTAACCCTGAAGTGACTCAGAGAGAATGACACTAGAGAGAGAGTAACATTTTTCATGCGCTGCCTTCCCATTTAGTTACAAAACCGGGAACCGCAGGCAGTAAGAGATTGTTGCCATCACTCTTCCTGTTCATTTTCACCTTTTACTCATCTTCCCCAGAAGTGAATACAAAGAAATGTGCCCTCTCTCTGCTAAGAGAACACATGCCCATGAGATAGCCAGGGGCAGAATCCAGGGGCTCAACCAGAGTTGTACATGTGGTAGTTGACATGGTTTTAGTGCCAGAGATGCAATCTGATCTTACATGCCTGGTTCAAGTTAAAATAGACAATAATGCCTGGTGAATATTTGTTGAGTGCAGAAGGAATGCATAAAGTAATCAATGGGGAACACACATAGCTTGTCTCTCTTTTGAGGTTGGAAGAAAATAATATCAGAGAGGCAGACACTCAGTGGGGAGATGTCTCCCGAAGGTGGACCTGTCTGTGAGTTGAGAAAGCAGTTTCAGGATTAAGGATTAAAAGTGTAACAACTTCATGAAATACAAGAAATCTTGGAAGAGTTGTCATCCAACCTTGAGCCCAGAGCAAAGGTGTCCTTTACAGCATTTCCCTAAGGGAAGAATAAATGTCTGGAGACAGCGAGTGTGGACCGGCTCTGCAGACTTTCCCTCCCAGAGGAGGCAGAGCTCCCGCAGCGGTGGATCTGAGCTTTCACTCTGCCCAGCTCGGTGTGAGGATCTGGGAGCCCAGCCAGTGTCTCTGAGGGGCTGGGGTCAGGCTCGGCTGTTCCTCCTCTGCCCGCTTCCACCTGCTTTCCAAGCAGCACTGAGAACCCTTGATGCTCACCCAACATCAAACTGACAACCCTAGTCACATTTCCAGACCTGTCACGGCCTTGTTTCTGCAAATATGGTCTCACACGTGCCAAGCTAGGCACAAGAATTAATGAGTTTTTGCAAATTTTACATAGTAGATGTCTCTGCAGGCTATGAAATCTGCCCTGGATTTACAACAATATTACTAATGGCAGCAGTATTGCAATGTTTAGTTTTTAAAGTTTTAAATCATTTAAAGTTTTGGTTATAGACAGTGGAAGAGCAAAACATCCTTATGTCTCCAGCGTATTGTTAAGCTCTTTCATTTCCATGTCAATTTTCACCACGATAAGCTCGCAAATAGGGACGGTGACTTACTTTTAAAAAGATTTTTTTATCGAGGGATAGCATAGACAGCACAAAATTCACCTGTTTTCAATGTACAGTTTTATGACTTTTACAAAGTTTTATGGAATCGTACAACAATTACCACAATCTTATCTATGCTTCTATCTATGCAGTTGAAAATCTCATGCTCATTTGCTTTCAGGCAATTACTAATTTGTTTCCATTCCTGGTGCCTCGAGAAGTGCTTGGTACTTAGACACAATAAAAAGTTTATTAAATCATTATCTTAGTGAATTGATTGGATACTAGAGATGCAGGACTTTCTGGTCATGAAATCTAATTTTTATTTGTATACCAAGTACTTTAATCTAGCATCATTTTATTTCATCAGAAATTTGTGAGGCAGTCAGGATGATGTTTTCCAAAAATGATAAAATAGATTTAGAAAAGTCAAGTAAGGTATTTAAGACTCTCAGCTGTAAGAGCTAAAGCTCTGTCTTTTGACAATATAGCTAATATAACTCCACTTTGGTCAAATTAAAGTAATAAAATACTGAGAAAATGTGAAATCTATGTAAGTATATATGGGCTTTGTAAAAACACATAATTTAAATATGAACTGTCATTTTTAACCACAAATTTATTTGCTGTAGAGCAATAATGTTTTTTCATTACTAGGATTGAACCCAGTGTCTTGGGCATGCTTGGCAAGTTCTATTGCTATGCAATATCCCTAATGCTTTTTATTTGTTTCGAGATGGGGTCTTGCTAAGCTACCCATGCTGGCCTGAAATTCGAAATCCTTCTGACTCAGCCTCCCAAATAGCTGGGATTGCAGATGTGTTCCACCATTCTTGGAGTAAATCAAATCAAAACAAAGCAAAGCCAAACAACAACAACAACAACAAACCACTTTAAAATGAGGTTTAACATGCATAATAACATAGGCAACTGAAGAAATTCTTTAGGCTTTCTAAAAATAAATGTGTTTTCATGTTATTTGGCAAATTTAATAGCACATAGCTTTTTGTGGACCACTTGGTGTAGCGGGTTGCTTAATATTGTCCTCTGTTTTGGGAGACAATGCACAAGTCGGTATGTTTCACATAACCAAACTGCCATGGGAAAGAAAGAGATTACTTTTTATTGAAAAATACTTTAACTTGATCTGCAATGTCTTTATTTTGGTAATGTGTGCTACATTTTACAGACATATGGTTCTGCGGTGGAAGGAAGTATAACTTTCTTTTAACAGTGGTTCTGGTTGGCAACAGCCTGGGAAGGTTGGTCACTCTGTCCCCAGGGCAAATTCTAGCTGGTCAATAAAAAGATGACATAGTTCCTTTAGTGAACCGACTTCAGTTAGCAGCTGAATTTGTCCTCAACTCACAGAATAGGGCCAGGGACTTTCAAGTCCTGTTCTCTTGAATATCCAAAAAGTTGAGGAGAGGTTGATTGTTCAAGAATTTTAGAGGATTCATCATGACTGAACAGAGAAGGAGCCACGCTGGGGCTACTCAGAGAAAAGCAACTAAAAACACAGGTATATAGAATGAAGGGAGGGACATACATCCTGATGCCAAAATCAGTCTGAAATAAGAGGCTTGAATATCAAACAATGCATACACATAGGATTTCATAAAACAGCGAAACACTCCACAAGGCTGCTGCTCAGACTGCTGCCTGCATGCAGAACTGAAACTGCCATTGTGGGAAGTTCCTAAAAAACTGATGGGCTGCGATAGTGTGGCTGAATCAAGCCACGCAGGATAGATTTGGGATACGAGATCCCTCATCCCTTTGGCCTTCTTCCACAAAGAGGACACTGCAGCCTGGCAGCAAATTTCGCCGGCACACACAAGGGCAAGTGACCAGGACACTGCTCGCTTTCCAGTGGGCCACCAGTTTATTTATTGAATTTTTGTTGCACACCACAGCAGCTAAATGGAACCCTAGTGACAACAAGGTTAGAGATCAGAGCAGAGGTGGTGAAAGCAGTGAATGGAACAGCACTACCCTTTCTGTCCTGCAAACAGAGGCTTGAGAGAGGGGTGCAGATGCATGGAAGCAGTGAGGAGGAGGCCAGCACTCCCTGCTCCCTTGGCGAGGACAGTGAAAGGGAACTGAACACCCTGGGCTATCTCTGCAGTGGCGACGGCACACACACACACACACACACACACACACACACACCCAGCCCTGTCACAAGCAGCGAGGATAGAGACATGAACAGAGGCTATGCAAGGACAGGGAGAAGCCAAGTATACACAGGACTGGGAGCAGTCCTGGGCTGTCTCTGTGTGAGGGTGCAACGGTAAGTGACAAAGCGACACAGTGACAAAACAGGATAAGGAGACATGGATGCGCTGGCCCGGGACATACAGAAAGCTGCAAGCTGAAGACTAACCCCAGCCCCCACATCCAGAGTCCAAGATCAGTCCCATATCCAACACTGATCCTACCACAGACATAGCGGGGTTACCCAGCACAATTTTGGGCTCTAAGTTGGACACTACCGCAGAACTGTGGACACCAGAGAAATTTTATTTTATTTTATTTTTTCATTTGTTTCATTTTTTTTTCTTCTGACATCTCCTTTTCTCTTTCCTCAGCTATCTCTGTAGGTTTTTTGATACTTTTCATGTAAGTAAATATTGTCTCTAGCCTTTCTGGTTTGCTTCAGTATTCTTTTGCTTTCTCCTTCATTCTCTCTCTCTCTTGTCTTCTGCTAGTTTTCCAAAGCTTGGATAATCATCCTTTGTCTTCCAGTCTTACCTTGACTATATTGCTCTTCATTTATCTCTCTGTTTCGTCCCCTATCCCACTTAACATCCCTCCCTGCAACAATAGGTTGAAATCACTCTACCTGGGGAAACTCATTTCTTACCAGTTCCTGGTTTGTGTTGGATTTTGTTATGTAACTGTAGCTCTTGATTCTATGGTTAAAGGTACCAAATTAATAGCTACCACAGTTTGTTAGTTTCTAGGATTGCTTGATGGTATTGTTATTGCTACTTTGTAATTCTATTGCTATTGCTATTTTATAATTGTACTACTTTAGCTAGGATGTCATTACTGTTCTAATCAGTTGTTATCTCTCCTATAACAACACTGTGATCATCTGGGGTTATAATTATCACCATCAGTACCATCATAATCATCACCCAGTACCAAAGGACTGGGTGGTGAACCAAATAGAAACTTCTCATTCCTAATAAATTCGGAAGGTAGGATCTTGGGACAGACACAAAGACCAAGAACCATCTATACCTAGAAGACAACTCTGAGAAATAGACATTCTGTAGGGAAGCATCAATACTAGTGATAAAACTATCTACCATAGAAATTTTCAAGCATCACACAGAAAACAAAATAAAATTAAAAAATTAAAAATGACAAGATACAGCAGCAAAATGCAACCCCAGACATCCAGCCCACCCAGGGCAATACTAGGGCACAATGAGACAGAGGAAAATGGAAGCCATCCATCTGAATTTTCTGAAATGATAACAGCAGAAGTAAAAACACAGATGAATGAGGGTATACATAAAATCAGGTTAGAAATAATCTCTCAGAAAAAAAATAAATGGCAATCAAAATGAAGGACTTGCTCAGTAAATCTAGAGTAGACATGGATAAAAAAATAGGGGAGCTTAGAAAAATGATAGAAACCATGAATACTCAGCATAGGAAAGAAATAAAATTCATGAAACAGATTCAAACAGATATCTGGGAGATTAACAAGTCCATTGAAAGTATACTCAACTGATGGAACCAAAGTGAGGACAGACTATCAATTCTAAAAGACAGGATTGCAGTTAGTGACTATGAAAAGAAAAACATCTGAAAATTAGCAAGGGACCATGAAAAGTCTCTCCACCAGCTTCAAGACGATGCAAAGAAGAACAACATAAGATTGATGGGAATAAATGAGAAAGTAGGAGATAGTGCAAATGCCACGCACACAAAAAAACCTATTCACAGAAGTAACTGCAGAAAGCTTCCTAAATAATGAAAAAGAGTTTGACATACAAATAAGTGACAAATAAGTGCAAATAACTTCAATTAGCCATGGCCAAAATAAATCTACACCAAGGCACATAATACAGATTTCAGAAATTCAGCACACAGAACAGAATATTAAAAGCTGTTAGAGAAAATAACCAAATCACCTATATAGGAAAGGTCATCAGAATCACAGCAGGCTTCTCAACACAAACCCTTAAGTCAAGGAAAACTTGGAGTAAAGTACTTTAAATCCTAAAAGAAAACAACCTTCAACCCAGATTGATGTGCCCTGCAAAACTATTTTTCAAAAATCAATGCAGTAATATGGTATTTCCATGGCAAAGAACAATTGAAATTCATGGCCACCAAATCAGTTCCACAAAATGTTCTGAGGATATTTTAGGAAGAGATAATGAAGAACACAAATCCCAAGAGTGCCAATAGAAAAAAGTCATCAGGTAAGGTAAGCAATTAAATAGAGGGATAAGATAGGAAACAAACAGCAGGAAAATAATATGACAAGGATAATGCAGTACATATCAGTTATAAGCATCAATGTAAATAGTCTCAGTTCAATAATTAATAGAAACAGACTGGCAGAATGGATCAGGAAACAAGATCAAACAATATGCTGCATACAAAGAGACATTTAATAAAAAAGAAATTCATAGACTGAAAGTCAAAATATGGAAAACAATACTCCATGCAATAGGAACTAAGAAAGGAGGATATTCTATTTGCAGACAATGTGAACTTCAAGTCAAGGCTAATCAAAAGAAACAAAGAAGGTCACTACAAACTCATTAAGGGAAAACCCCAAGAGGAAGAAATAACAATTATAAATATATATGCACCAAATACTAGTGCACCCAGCTATACAAAGCAAACATTAATGGACATGAAAAATCAAATAAGCACTAATACAACTGAATGGGGGACCTTAATACCCCACTGTCACAAATAGATCAACTAAACAAAAAAAAAACCCAACAAAGAAGTATCAGAACTGAACCAAACCTGTGAGCAAATGGACTCAGTAGATGTCTACAGTGTTCCACTCAACAACATCAGGATACACATTCTGCTCAGGTGTTCATGGGACATTCTCCAAAACAGATCACATAGTAGCCCATAGAACATGCTTAAGTATATTCAAAGGAATTGGAATCATCCTATGCATAATATCAGATCATAGTGCAATGAAATTGGAAATCATTGGAAAAGAAACACATAGAAATGGAATAACACCCTCTTGAATGACCAATGAATCACAGAGGAAATTTAAAAAGAAATTAAACAGTGTCTACAATTAAACGATAATGCCAATACAACATACAAGAACTTAGAGAATATAATGAAAACAGTTCTAAGAGCAGAGAGAATTTATAGCAGTAAATTCTTACATCAGGAAAAGAGAACTAGTTAAAATGTAGAGCCTCAAACTTCTCGAAAAAGAACAACAAATCAAACCCAAGCTCATATAAGGGAGGAAATTATAGAGATCACAGCAGAAATTAACACAATTGAGCCTAAGAAAATAATCGAAAAGATAATGAATTACAGAGTTGGTTCTTTGAAAGAGTAAATAAACTTGATAAAACCTTAGCCAACCTTACCAAAAAAAAAAAAAATGAAAGAAAAGACTCAATTAGGAACAAAAACAGTGAAACCACAATGGATTCTACAGAACACCAGAAGTTCATTAATACCTACTTTGAGAACCTTTATTTTAATACTTAATGAAAAATACAGAAGAAATGGACAGATTTCTAGATATAAATGAATTTCCATAGCTGAATCAAGAAGATATAAAAATTCTAAATGCTGCCAGGCATGGTGGCACACACTTGTAATCCCAGCACTCAGGAGGCAGAGGCAGGAGGATTGCTGTGAGTTCAGTGCCAGGCTAGGCCACATAGTGAGCTCAAGGCCAGCCTTGGCAACACAGTGAGCCCTTGTCTCAAAAAACAAAACAAACAAATAAAAAATTTCTAAATATCCAGTATTAGTCAATGAAATTGAAAATGTAATTGAAAACTTACAAATAAAGATAAGCCCAGGTCTTGATGAACTCACTAGCGAATTCTATGAGAAATTTAGAGAAGATCTAATGCCACTGACTCCTCAAACTCTTTAATGAAATTGAAAAGGAAGCAATACACCCAAAGTCATTCCTGGAAGTAAGTATTATCCTGATACCAAAGCCACAGAAGGACCCAACCAAAAAGGAGAACTAGAGCCCAGCCTCCCTTAATGAACATAGATGCAGAAATTTTCATTATGATACTAACAAACAGAATGCAGCAAATAATCGAGAAGATTATACACCATGACTAAGAAAGATTCATCCCCTGGGTGCAGGGATGGTGCAACATGTGTAAATCATGGTTCAATATATTTATTTTCACATGATATGATACTCTACATGGAAGACCCCAAATACTCCACCAGAAGAGGACTTCTAGATTTAATAACTAAATTTAGCAGCATAGCTAGATACAAAGTCAACGCTCAAAAATCATTTGAATTCCTGTACACAAATAGCAAACTCACTGAGATTGAAATTCGGGAAATAACACAAAAGCACCAAAACACAAAAGCGCCAAAAAATACATTGGAATCAATCTAACAGAGGAAGTAAAAGATCTTTATATTTAAAACTACAGTACTCTTAAAAAGGACATAGAAGAGGATATCAGAAAATGGAAAGATATCTCGCTGTTGGCTAGGAAGAACAAACATAGTGAAAATGATCATGCTCCCAAAATTGTTATACAGATTTAATGCAATCCCAATCAAAATACCATTAGCATGCATTACAGAACTAGAGAAAACAGCCCTAAAATTCATTTAGAACCAGAAGGGACCTAGAATGGCAAAAGCAATTTTGAGCAACAAACGCAAGACAGGGGGCATCACAATCCCTGACTTGATATTATATTACACAGCTACTGTGATAAAAACAGAATGGCACTGGCAAAATAAAAACAAAAACAAAAAACAAACACACACAAAAATACCAGACCCAAGGATCAATAGAACAAATTAGAATATGCAGAAACAATTCCAAACACACTCACCCATATTATCTTTGACAAATGGGCCAAATACATTCACTGCAAGAAAGATAGCCTCTTTAATTAATGGCACTGGAAAAACTGACTTTCCACATGGCAAAGACTAAAACTAGACTCAAATCTCTCATAATGCACTAAATTAAAATCAAAATGGACCGAAGTTCTAAATATTAAAACAAACACTAAATCTGTTTGAAGAGAGAAGAGGTAGAACTCTTGAAGATATAGGTGTGGCAAAGACCTCATGAACAAAACCCTGACTGCATGGGAAATACTGCAAAGAATCAACAACTGGGATCTCGTCTTATGAAAAAGCTTTTGTACAGCGAAAGAAATCACCAACAGTGAAAATACAACTCATAGAATGTGAAAACATTTTAGCTAGTTGTCTCTCAGACAAAAGACGAATATCTAGAACTTAAAGAACTGAAAAAAATCAAATATCCCAAATTCAAAGACCCAATTCAAAAATGGACATCTGAGATGAATACTTACTTCTCAGATGAAGAAATACAAAAGGCAAGTAAATACAGGAAAAAAATGCTCAATATTAAAACAATGCTGAGATTCCATCTCACTCCAGAAAGAATGGCTATTATCAAAAAATCAAACATAATAAATGCTAGTGGGGCTGTGCAGAAAAAGTTCTATTGATGCAACTGTAAACTGATGCATTGATGTGGAAATCATTGTGAAGATTCTTCAAAAAACTAGGACTAGAGGTTCCATTTGACCCAGCTGTTCTCCTCCTTGGTATCTTCCCAAAAGAATTACAAGCATCATACTATGATGATAGGTGCACGTTCATGTTTATAGCAGCACAGAAGTGTTAACTAAATCTTGGAAACAGCCCAAATGCCCCATCAACTGATGAATGGATAAAGAACATGTTTTGTTTTTTGGGTTATTTTGGGGGGCGCTCCTCAACAGAATATTACCTAGTCAAAAAGAAAGATAAACGAGACATTTTTAGGTAAATGGATGCACCTTGAGACCATACTCTTATGTGAAATACATTGGGTGCACATGTGTAAATATCGCATTGTCTCTCTGGTGTGAGAAACTCAAAGAGTAAATAAGCACCAAAATGTGTAACAGGTATTGTGGAATAAGCAGAAAATGTTCAAAAGTAAAGGGGAACTAGATTGGGGGGAGGGGGAAAGGAAGGAATGGAAAAGAAAAGAAATGAGAAAAGAAGGAAAAAATGGAAACAAAGCTTTGTAAATAAGAAGGGAAGAGGGGTTAAGAGGAAGGATAGAAATGGGGGAAAAAAAGAGGAATCAAGATATTTCATGTACAGGTACAAAGTCCCTATGATACATGTGATCATTGTGTGTATCTAAATTTTAGAAATGAACTTGAAGATTTTAAAGCTTCTCTCAGTGCCTAAGGTGATAATTCCTTTTTAAGGAGCATTCTTCATAAATTACTACAGTAAAAATTTACCTTATTTTTTGAGTCTTTAGCCTGTATGTGTAATTTGTTCTCATGAGTCGCTGTTTGCATGGGTTTGAAATTTTGTGTACTAAGCTTTCTGGGCACAGATTCAGTTCCAGTTCCATCCCAGTTTCAATCTCCGCTCTGAAAAAAACAGAAAGCAAACTGGGGGCCCCTACCGAGAAGCAGGTCAAGAACGAAGATATGCTTGCATGGTGACAATGTGACAAATTTGAAAACTGGAATTCCCCAAATTCTCAGATGAGGAAAACGTCTAGAGAGATTGAATGTCATGTAAAAATTTAAGTGGAGAAGAAGAGACAAGAAGGAGGTTTTGACAAAAGCCAAATATTTGTTATAGAATTTATATTGAGTTAAGTGGGCTTATGAATTAAAAATCAAGTAAGGGGCTGTAGTGTAGTTCAGTAGCACAGAATGTGCTACAGCACGTAATTACCATCTGTGAAGTGCTGGGTTCAATTCCCAGCACAAAAAACCCTAGAAAAGCTCATATATACATATATATGTATGTACATATATATATATTTATAGGATTAAACTATGGAATATCAAATATGATATTTTTCATGAATATAATTTCAGTTTTAAGAGGTTGGAAAAATTGTATATTTTTTCATTTCAAAGCTTTGCACGCCCAACTGGGGCAACATACTGAAATCTGATTGAAAAAAAAAGCAGAAAACAACTCCAACTCTGCAAATGATTCATTTGAATACCACATCTAATTCTGTTATCTTCACTTATTTTAGGAACACACCTTGTGTAGATCTTTGAGTTAGATTTAATGCTAAAGCTAACACGTCCAATCTTGATTTCATTCATTTACTCTTTGAATTTATAGTAACTGTTTAGTGAGAATCTGCTATGAATCAGTGTCGTGTCATGTTTTGAGACTGAAGCAGAATAAGTCAGATGAACTCCCTGCCCTTGAAGCGCTCACATTTGTGTGAGAAGGCAGGTCATGCACAAGAAAATGAACAAATGAGTAAGAACTTCTGATAGTGTCATGATACATGTAGTGGGGAAAGTCAAAATGGGTAATGGCATAGACAATAGCTGGGGAGGTTAAATTACACAGGATGTTCCAGGAAATTCTTCTATGGAGAGGACATCCAAGGTAAGACCTAAATGGAAAAGATGAGTCTAAGAGAAGCTAGGTGTCAAAGGCCTTCCACATGAAATGATCAGCCAGTACAAACACTGAAGCTGCAATAAACTTAGTGTGCTTGAGGAACAGAGACCAGAATGCCTGATAATCAGCTACAGAGACCGGAAAGTGGTAGAAAAACAGGAAGAAATGGCCAGTGAGCAGATCATATATTTTTTACAGGCTATGGTAAGGACTTGAGATTTCACTTTGAAGTTAAAAAAAGCAGAAAAGAATTCAAAACAAAGTCATAGTCTGATTTATGTTTCTTTTTCTTCTTTTTACTTTTTTGGAGCTACTGGGCATTGAATTCAGAGACTCCATACTGAGCTACATGTACAACCCTTTTAAAATCATTTTTATTTTGAGACAGGGCATTTTGTTAAGTTTCCCATGCTGGGCTAGAACTTACAAGTCTTCCTCAGCTTCCCAGAGTGCAGGTATTACAGATGTGCACACCACACTCAGCTCTCTGATTTATGTTTCTATAGAGTTCATTTGTCTGCTGTTTGGAGAGTGGATGATGGCAGTAAAGTGGAAGCGAGTAGCAGTTCATGTGCAATTTCAATATTCTGGGAAAAATATGAGAGCTTGTGATGGTGGTTGGGAGGCCTGCATCAGAGTTATAGAAAAGGACACTCAAAGTATTTTAGAATTAGGATGATGGGATCTACTGGTGGACTGAATTTGGAGCAAAGAAAAGGGAAGAATTGAGAACCAGCAACGATTGTATTCAGTATAAACAATCGAGTGTAAGGACTCAGTTACTGGATAGGGAGAATTTGGGGGGATGATATTAATAATTCTGTTTTGATAAAGCTAAGTTTCAGATGACTCTGACGTATGTAAGTAGAAACGTCAAAGCGGTTTCTAGTTATATAGATGGGGCAACAGATACAAATCACCTTGCTCGGCTGTTTGCAACGCATCCTTCAAGAAAAAGTTCTATGAAATTAAGGATCTTGCCTAAAAAAACAAGAACAATGGCAGGCTTATAAAAACAATGAATAAGTACTTGTGAGTGAAAAGGTAAACTGTAAAATCCTTTAGAGCTATTGCTTATTAGGAGGACAGACATGGTCTCAATGCAATTGCTTTAAGAAAGTAACAGTTTGTAATGCAAAGAGAAAATTTTTTATGTACTGTCTTTTTAAAGTATGATGGTTATTTTTGTTTTAAATCTTAAAATTTAGGCCTAAAATGTGGAATACAGATAATAGTTCATTAGAGCTAATCTGCAACAATCAACTAGAATTAGTTGCTTGTGACAGCTGATGGATGATTATTAATTGGTACTCAGAGCAAAGACTGAGCTAACACGATGCAATCAGAAGCAAGGTGCAGATCTCTTCAAGAATAGTACTCTATCCTCAACTGCTCAACCCCAGGCTGATTGCGAGCACACACTGATACCCATCCTGTAAGAAGTGCCCATGGATTCACTGGGAGCAAAGCAATGATCCTTCAAGTGCAGACTGAAACACATCTGATGCAGAGATAAAATATTCTGGCCAGGAAAGAATAGTCTCATAGCTTCCTTTCACTCTGATCTACAGTTTTCATGCCTCTAAAGGTAAAATCTTAATATTATTGAACCTTTTAGAATCTTAACAGAGTAAATTATGCTCAAAATTCTTTCTCATCTGAGCATCTGAAGGCAATTTTTATTTAATATACTCTATACATTCTACTTGCTGCTTTGTTGAGGAGAGTTACTGTGGGGTACAGAAATATGGGTAATGCTGACAAGTAAATCACTTATCAGATGAATTTCTTGATGCAATAATAGTTTAAAAAGAAACTTATGCAAACTCCCAAATTTTATATCACATATAACTTGCTTAATGTAGAGCATCGATACATATTTTATATGATGAGGGTATTTTATATGATGTAGGCTGGAGCATCCAAGAACCACAATTCCTGGGACTATATAAGTCTTAAGGTAGCAGGTAATGATCTACATGAAAAGAAGTTATAAAAGACCAAATCTAGAAAATTGGTAAGAAAAAAACCCAGCATTTTTGTATTGTTTTTAATGTTCTTTTTAAAATTGAGAGCTATGCAAACATTTATTGGATGTGATTTTAAATTTAGTTTTTATTTTGCCAAAGCGATACACAAATGTTATGTCTGTTTGCCGCTTCTAGGTTATTCAATGTAGGCACCATCTATTGGCTTCCTGTTGGGAAGATGTGAATGTTGGACACATACACAAACACACCACACACACACACACACACACACACACACACACACACACACACATGCTCCATTTTTCAGCTCTCTCATAAACTTAGGACATATTTTGGGTAGGATTCACATTCATGATTTGCATTATCATGACCATATAACCTCTGTCCTCAGTTGAGCCGTGTTCTGAGAAGCATGGAAGCTTACTAAGACCCTGTGAGCTTGGCAGGCTTCTGTGGCAGGCAGTCTCAGGTGGTCTTTTCACATTTTCACTAGCATTCCCCCCTCATCTCCTGCCATCCTCAGTCTTATTTTTATGGAGTCAGGTCTTTTTCCTGAGCTGCACAGACTTCTTAGAGAAGGTTCTCAGTGTCCACGTGGTGTAATCCTCTTTGTCACTGTTTTGGGAACCACTGAGCGAGAGCTTACCTGTCATGTGTCAACTCTCACTTTACCTGCCTTTCATGGGTATTCCTCGCTCAGCTGGCCTGGGTATCACAGACCAGAAGGTCTCTCTAGGAGTCTTCTCAGACAACGCACCTCCAATTTTGATCAGCATATAGGCGGGTCAGTTACTTGGTTTTCAGGGCTTGGGGAGAGGCACTGGGGTCTGTCTCTAAACCAAACTTAGAAACTTTTTGGTTAAAGACTGCAATCATTCCCCCCTCCACTGCCACCAGTTCTGAGTCTTTGGCCCTGCGATACAAACCAGGCTGGTTCTTGGCTTCCCCAGCTGCTGACTTAGGACTTAACTTTCTTGGTTCTGCTAAGTCAGTTACCACTTGCCCACGTGCTTTCAAGGTTACTACTTGTATTCTTTTATTTCCTTGTCCTAGTGATTTAGGTTTTTTTTTTAACGATACTCATTTCATTAGAGTTTCAGTGAGGAATCAGAGGCTAATGAGAGTCTTCAGTTTACTACCTTTATCCTAAAATGTGGTTCTTAACAAAAGTGATCAAAAGATACTTGAGAAAAATACAGGTTTTCATATGAGAAATTCAACTAGTAACTTATCACACTACGTTGGTCACCATACCACAGATTTAGGCTGACAAACTGATATAAAGGTAAACATTAGCTTTAAGATAAGTTCTATGATTTTAAAAAAGTCATTTACATGTGTTACCTATATAAACTTTAATATCTAAAGTGGGCCATAAAAGAAATTAGGAATGGCAGTTTGTATGTTCCTGTACAAGGAATTTCTAACTTCATGAAAGTATAGACCAATTGCAGTACGATACAAGTAAACACCAGTCAATTATGACCAGTTAGCTACAGGTAGCAGAGACCAGTCCACCACTGTAAGCGTTCAGTGTTTCCACTACATAGATAAGTACGAATAAGCAGTTGTTAAAACAGGAAATACATGATCATCAGTTGCAGGGTATCTTTTCTAATATATTAAGACATGAGACAGCTTGAGATAGCAGATTTAACTTAAACAAGTTAACCATTGGTTTACTCATTCATTTATTGCCTTCAATTACTTCCACAGCTGGTGTGAACATTTGTTACATTTCAAGGGAACAGAAGCAAAGTGTGTTGTAGTAATTAATTTATGAAAGCAACTAATGTAAGCAACATATGTATGAACACTGTCACATAGTAGCACATATGGTTAATTAAAGTGTAGTATAATGAGATCTATTTAACCTTATTTTAAGGACTATTGGCACAGGTTTTTCTGTAAAATGTCCATACGTCCTAAGTAAGATGATTAACTACATTGTATCAATGACCTCAGAAAATTAGTTTTAAGGATTGTGGTTTATCACTCAACTAACAGCAAAACATTGCTCACATGTTCTGTTGCTTTTCAAGATGATTCTCATAAAGTCAAGATTGACTAGTACATACAGGAGTCTAATGAATCAGTCTTTCTGGAATAAAGTCATATATTTTACATCTGAAGAAAAAAATTCCTTTTGTAAGTTTGGACAAAATAAAACATAGTTATTGTTCTTAGGTTAACTTGGCTTATTGAAATATTTTAATAAATTGGTTGACATCTTCTTCTCTTTACTTTATTTTCTTACTTATATTTTCAAGAAAGACTTCACCAATTAACTAATACTTAATGTAGCAAGCATGTCAAACTATTCTGTAAAAGGAACTCTGTGCTCTGTATTGATCCAAAGTTATTCGTTTTTTTCTTGTAAGTCACCTTTTTGGCAAATATGGTTTAAGAGCATTTATGAAAGTGATCCTTCATAAAATGAGACCAACACAGAAAATAATAAAATACAATGTAAGAAAAGGAGGAGAGCACAGTTATCAGTGACTATGAGTGTCAAATTTTATGCAGTTTCCTGATAAAAAGAAAGTTTCCTAATAAAAAAAAAAGCAAGTTACATTATAGGAGTTTCATTTAAACAGAAAATACTATGTAGCCCTTCCCTTTGGTATTTTCTATCACAACATTGTGTATAATATTCCTGTCTACCAGTGTTTTCTCAATATTCTTTACTTTTGTCGATTATCGTATTTGACAAAGTTGTGCATGTTTTAATCATTCTGGATAAAAGTGAACACTTTACACTTTGCAGTATAAAACGACGTGAAACACATTAAATTGGTTTTATAATTTCAAAGTACAAGGTTTTTAATTAGTATATTTAGGATTTAATAAATGAGAGACTGTGCCAGATATTTTCTTGGGTGCACTTAACCGAGAATGTACGTTTTGGTAGTCACTCTATGTGTATGTGGGAGGTTTAACAGCTTTGTACTGTTCACTGGGTCTCATTTCACTGAACTTCATTTTCTCTTTTTTGGGATAACTGACACTAGCTTCCAACTCCTTTCCTCATCCATATCCACAAGGCATTTGATGAGTGGTCACTCTCAGGTCAGTTCAAATATAGAAGGACCATATTTTAACAAATAAGTCTCCTCAAAGCATTGAGAGGTTAAGGGACTTGTTTATGGGTTTATGACTAGCTAAAAATCCTCAATTGTCAGGAAACATTTATAAGAATTGGGCTTTAAAATTTAATGTATAGAACTGATTAATTACCTAATCATAATGATCCCTCTATGCTTCTGGATATATGACTCCTGCTGAAAAACAGTCTTAGGATGCTTTATACGCCTTTAATGACAAGACCTGCGTCTTTCATATCTTTGCTTCTCCATTCCTTAGCAAAATATCTAGCATGAAATGCTTAATAAATGTTGGTTGACAGGGTGAAGAAATTAATGACTGAAAAATCAAAAGCTTACTGGTATCCGCAAAGTGGAGATCTATGCGAGGTATATAAACAATTTTTCCATAGCATTTAATAAAATTAATGAAAATAATAAAAACTTTTCTTCATAGGTACACACACAGACACACGTTAGAGTCTACTCTGTGCTTACTTGTCTTAATCTACCTATAATCTGTCTACCTGTCTAAGGATGCTATTTTCTAAATTGAGACTTGTTTGAAAGTAAGATAAAGGTTTTTCATGGTACCATAGATCTGAAAAATACAAAGTCTTCTGCTCACATTTTCTTATATGAAAATTCATTTCAGTGAATTTTCTTAAAAATTTTATGCGAGGTGGCACTTTAAAGGTTAGTAGAAAAGTTTTAACTCTAAGATGCTTCCTATGCGGAAGGATTTTAACACAAATGTAACCGATAAGGTAATTATGAACACATCATGGAAATCTCCCAAGGCTCCAGAGGGATTTTTGCAATGAGTTCTTCCAACTATACATAGTCCCCATGCTATTGGATATTTGGTCATATTTTGGAAGATCATTATTTTTCCTAAATTCAGTAAGCACCTGGTAAAATACTTGCCCATTATAACCAACTAAAAGTAAGGCTATACCTCCAATTTAGCCAGTTAAAGCAATGTAAACTATGCTTCATTTATTTATTTTTAAGACAGGTAGTTTAAGACTCCATGTAGTTTAGGCTGGCCTTGAACTCACTATGTCCTCCAGGCTGGCCTCAAACTCACTGCAATCCTCTTGCCTTAGTCTCCCAAGTGCTGGAATTAGAGGCATGTACCACGACACCATTTAAAGTAATGCAAACTGAAAACTTCATAGTTTAAAATCCAAAGACCTGACCTATGCTAAATAAATACATGTTATTAAAAAAATTGATAAATTCAGTGTAATCTTAGGTACAAATTCAAATAATAAAAGTAATAAAGTACTTGATACTAACCAAAAGTTTAGGATGGTTGAGTTGGCATTCCATACCATTTGTATAATGATTTTTAAATATTTTCTGTTCTGATAGAAGAAAGTTAGCCAGATTTTCCTACCTACCTGCCCATTTTCTCATTTCTCTAGATTGGAATAAATCTGCTTTGAGAAACTCAATTTATCTGAAATTCTTGTGTTGGTCTCTTTATCACACACATTACACTAAAAGATTTCATTTGTGAAAGTCCCTAGGATCTCCAGTCACAGAAAAACACATGACAAGAACAGCTCATCATAAATAAGATGATTGCCTCTCATTTGTAATGGAAACAAATCAGTTTTCCAAAGTGAGATATGAGCAAGTCCTGTTTTCTGAAAAGAAACTTTAAACTTGTCATAGCTGAAGCATTTGAGAAGCTCTGTGGGACTCAATCCAGGGAAATCTGCTTGTAAAAGTTTTAGCATTTTCACATGGCTAATAAAGAACCGCTAAATACTACTGAAGCAACCATAAATTTTCCTCCTGTGGGCCCAAAGTTAGCCGGCTTTGCAAAATTTAATCCTTGTGTCAATGTTTTGTGAGGCTTTGATTTCCATTTTTTAAACAAACGCTTTGTGTCTTGCCTCTCCAGAAACATTTATCAAGTAATAAAAATGATTTCTAAAATAAAAAGATAAGAACTCACCATGGCAATGAGAAACTTTTAGGAGTACATCATTTGTCCCTACACATTTTCAGTGAAAGTACAAAACTTCTCACCTCTAGCTTAAAAATATTATATGAAGATTTTGAACTTTCACAGTTAAAGGATTTTCTTCTTCCCATGGAGAATTACACTGAAAATTCTAAGGGAGAGCAGACTGTTGGAAGAGTTTAGATTTTGCTCAGATTCTGTTCACTGACTTTTAATATAATGTGATGCTTGGGGGAATCATCAGATGTCATCGCTAAAGCAACTAACTACATAATCAGAAATGGCTAAAATAATGCACAGATTTCTAGAAATCAGAATAAAATATCAGGGGTGGGAGGAAAGAGGGAAGGATGGGAGAGAGAGAGAGAGAGAGAGAGAGAGAGAGAGAGAGAGAGAGAGAGAGAGAGACAAAGAGAGAGAGAGAAACATGAGAAGAAATAAAGCCTCTGCAAATACTACCTGGATGTTCCCCATAAACAATTCAAACATGTTAGTTTTTGATACAGCATAGCTTTTTATGAATGGATAGTTTCTTGCAGCTGTAATACTAATTAATCCTTTCTAGTCAGTTCTGTGTCCCACACCAATACATCTCTGCAAGGCAGAGCATGTATCACCTTCCCTAGCAGTCAGTGGGACGACTGCTAAAGGCAAAAGGGCCAGCAAACCTACATTCAGTCTCTGCTGTCAACCCCACCTCCTGGCCTCACAGGACGGTAGTTTGGGGGGTCTGCCATGTTGCTGAGACATCGCTTCTTCTGGTTCCCCACTATTTCTCTTGCATTCCTAAGTGGATGTTCCCTGAGGCAGACAGAGTATTCTTTATGCAGCATCAGATGGACCCCTAGCTGAGCATGAAGGAGTAAAGCCCTGAGCTGGCTTCTCATGGCCATGATACAAGAGGCGAAGCTTTTGCCTTGGTCTACTGTCACTTGCAGCAGTAGCTTCCCGCAGCCTGCCAAGTGCCAATTCCAGTGTCTTTTCCCCTCAGGTTCCTTGAGTGACTAAGCAAGCTCTTTCCTCAGCCACACTGTGCTCTCTACCCAAAATTCCACTTCATTTATGCCTGGAAGACACCAGTCTTCACATTTCAACCATAGCACCCCCCCAACGCTGTACCTTTTTCCTACAATGCCCATTATCATGAGTTCTAACTATGTATTTATTAAATTACTTGCTTTTAGTTTTATATCCTCAGTGTATTATAAACATCACGCAGCCATCAACAGAGGCTGCTATGCTTAGCATAACATAAAACAGTAACTTGAATAGAGTGGATGTTCAATTAGGGAATGGTTGGATACACAAATGAATGTCTAGATCCGTTCTGATGATGTGGCCTCTTTGGGATATAATCACAGATGCAAAAGCAACTAGTGGAGGTATAAAGCTTTTTAATTAAGTGATTCTGATGCTAGGCAGCTGTTCTGGCTGATTTTTATCAGCTTCTTTACTAAGTTGACAGATGTGGGTTGAAGTGCTTCATTTGGAAGCCTGTCTAGACTCCCAAAGTGCCACACACTTCAATACCACAACATGCCGCCTGTTCACTCATTCATAGGAAGCCTTGTAGGAATTTCTCCACCCAGAACGTGGGGCATCAGTCTTCCCTGAAAAGTTATTTAGTTATTTCCTTTCTGAAGAGGTGCTTAAAGTCTTATTGAAATGTAATTTCAGTGGTAGGTCTATCTGTTCCTGGTACATACAGTCAAATGAAAACTTTTTTTTTTTCAGGCAGGTGCTTATACCGCTGAGCTAAATCCCCAGCCCTATTTTTTGAGACAAGGTCTCACAGTTCAGGCTGTTCAGGCTGGCCTTGAACTCGCTTTGTAGCCTAGGCTTGTCTCAAACTCACAAGGATCCTCCTACCTCAGCCTCTCCAGTGCTGGCATTAAAGGAGTGTGGCACCACAACTGGCTAAAACCTTTTATAATATTTAAATTTTAAAACATTTTTCAGAAAATGGTCAAATTAATAACTTCAGAGAATAATATCCTAAAATGATAAATTATGAGATGAAATAATTGAACAATAGTCACCATTTTCATTTTTATATGAATTGCTATATGATGTAATATATATCATGTTATATATGTATATTATGTTTGTATATAATTTTTTCTTATTTTTTCAAGACAGAGTCTCACTAGGATGCCCAGGCTTGAAACCTCCTGCCTCAGTCTCCTGAGTACAGATATGCATAACTGCATCTGGCTTTGAAGGAATTAAAATTTTACTCAGATATAAGCATTAGTGTGTATAATCCTGAAAGAAAAAAAGGAGGAAGGAAGGAAGTAAAAAAAGGAAAAAGAGGAACCACTAGAGTCCCTCACTAACTTTCCCTCACCCTCCCTTGCCTGTGTGACCAGCCATCTCTGGCTTTGGCACTGGAAGCTTCCTGTCCAAGGAAATCCTTTAGTCATGGGCAAACCAGGGCAGTAGTCTCAGCCTTGAAATGAGGTCAGAGGAAAGAAGGTGTGTGTGTGTGTGTGTGTGTGTGTGTGTGTGTCTGCCCAGATGGAAGGAGGGTGAGAGAAGAGAAGGACCCTGTACAGCACTAGAAAGGGAAGAAAAATCTCTGTCACCCTAAGGAAGGCTTTGAGCATGCACATCTGACTTAAAAATGACACAGTAAACTAACTGCAGAGCTGGGGATATGCTGTTGGTGACAATTTGGCTGTAGGGTCTGGAAGGACAGGATAAAAACTATAATCAGGTAAAGGTGGAGATCCACTTAAGAAAACACCTCTACTCTGTCTTCAAAAAGAGGATCTGAAAGTGAAATTTTGATTTTTCTGAGCAGTAACTGACTGTTCAGAAAAAATGTTATTTTAGCTCCATGGTTTCCTCTGATTACCTCAATGTGTAATTTTAAGTTCAAAAGATTAAAAAAGTCTGTCATGAGTTCATATCTCAGCTACTTTGGAAGTTGTTATGAAAATGATTGGTAGATTTCAGAGAAACATTTCGTGATGTGTAATTATTAGATGGCAACTATTATAACATTCGTTTTAACATTAAAGTTCTCTTAAAATAAGAAATTAAAAGGAAAACAATTTTAAAAATCTCCCAAGTTGAAAGTGTTATTCCTGAAGTATTAACAAAATGTTTTCATCTAGTAAACTCTGAATTATTTTCATACTTTTTTCCAGACTCGTGTTGGTCTGAAAAGAACACCACTGTGTTAAAAATTATACTTGAAGATAAAAGCTGAAGTCATAGTTCTCTTTCATTTAAAGATGTCCAGTTTTGATTTGAACTACTGAGAAATTTTCTGTTGACATGTTCAACACAAGACTGTCTAGGATAAAAGACTAGGTAACAAATTTTAAATTGTATAACTCAAGACAACTTAACATCAAGAAGACAAATGACCCAATAAGAAATGGACAAAGAATCTGAATACAGTAGGTTTTCAAAAGAAGTATTAGAATGGTTGAATATCACCAATCATCAGAGAGAAGTAAATTAAAACCCCAGTGATACATCTCTTCACATTTGTTAAGATGGCTACTATCAAAAGAAGAAAAGAAGAAAAGAAATAACAACTGTTGACAAGAATGTGGGGGAAAAAACAAAGCCCTGAACACTGTTGGTAGGAATATAAATACTGGAGCCATTATGGAAAATAGAATGGAAATTCCTCAAAAAATTAAAAAAATACATCTACCACAATATCCAGTAATTGCACTATCGGATGCGCACCCAGAGGTTTTGAAATCAGTGTTTCAATAAGACAGCTGCACCCCTGTATCCACCGCAGCACCCTTCACCATCGCCAAAACGCGGAGCCAGCCTCAGTGCGCGAGGATGGGTGAATGGGTGCAGAAGTTCCTGTGTGCGCAGCTCTGTTACTTGTGACACCATAGGAGAATAAACTATTCGTCCATTTCTTTGTCCATTTCTCATTGGGTTGTCTTCTCGAGGTTAGGATACGACATTGAGTGATATAAGCCGGGAATAGAAAGACACACACTGCATGATTTCACCTCCATGTGGACCCTAAGAAAGCTGAACTCATAGGAGCAGAAAGCAGCAAGGTTGTCACTAGCAGTGAGTGGGGGGGGAGTGGGACAGGGAGATAGGAGATCTTGGTCAAACGTACAAAATTTCAATGAAGAGGAGTAAGTGTCAGGCGATTCATTTTCCAATATGGTGACTATGGTTAATAAAAACATATTGCATACTTGAAACAGTAATTAAAGAACATATTTTATATGGTTTTCACCACAAAAATGACAATTATAAGAGGCATTAGATATTAGTTATTTTAATTTAGTTATCGCATGATGTACTCATATATCGAAACTTCATCCTGTATACCACAAATATGTGCAACCTACCAATTAAAAATAAAGATCATATTAAAATGTAGAATATTAAATAATAGGCAGCTAAGGCACAGGCAGAAAAATAATATATTCTTCTATTAAATAGTTACTAGAATTGACTGAGTGTTTGCTGTATGCTTAGATTCTTTAGGAATTTTATACATGAAAATATGACCATGAATATGAAGTCAGTCCGAACACAACCTCTGATATTTTTGAATGATGCTAGTTTTATACCATTTCCATTATTTTGCAAGGTGTCAGTACTTGGATTTTCCCTACCCCTTTGGGAGAATATTCTTTAACAGCGTTAAGGGTTTCGAGCAGAAGAGGTCAATATGTCTTAAAATTTTCCCAAATATCCTTTTCTGACAAAGTTACTATATTAGAGTCACAAAACCAAGGTAGGTTTAGGTTTAATGGTTTAAGGAACTATGGATTTTTGATGTCCAGTTTTGACTTGGACTACGGGGACATTTTCTATGAACAGGTTCAACTTAACACTCTCTAGGATGAAAGATTAGGTAACAGATTTTGAGCACTTAGGAGTTTACATGGTTTAGCTCGCATATTTCTTACAACATAGCGAAGTAGATCCTTTTACTTTCCTCATTGTATAGAGGAGGAGATTGAAGCTCTGATATTTTCTTGTGAAAATAAGTGTTACAATGTTAGGAGGCAGCAATGCAAGAACTCAAACCCTGATACCCTTGTCTTGCTCCCTGCCACTCACTACACAGTTGGACTTCCCAGAAGTGGCCTTAACCCATTATTTCTACCTCATCTCCTACCCTTCTCCCAGACACAGCCTGCTATTTCCGTATCTTTGCTCTGATGTTTGACTATTTGGTCCTGTCTTCCCACACACTGTCCTTCAACAAAGCCTTTTGGGTGTATGCGTAATAAAATGTTACTGTATTTTTTTTTTTTAGCTCAAATCTTATTGCTGTATTGGTCATGAAACAGTTATGTCATTCTTATAAAGTCATCTTCATTTGGAACCTGGGGCCCCACACCCCGATACCTGAGTTGTCTTTCCTCTTCTGCTCCACAGGGCCCAAGCCCTTTATGGTAGCCCTCATGTCACTATTCTTTGAGTTCATGAGGGCATCATCATTGTTGTTTCAAGTTTCAATGAATTTCTGTGTGAGTTTAATCAATATTAGGAAGACTATTCTAGATAGATAGTATGGTAGCAAGTAGCATCCTTGTCTCACAGGTAAGATGGTTAATTTACCTAAATTTAAATAGGCAGCACTATACTTAAAGAATCAGACTAAATACAAACATAGAAAATATTTGCTGATTGTTTTTACAAGAGAAATATTTCTGACAGACAGACTGGAATTGGGTGAGGGATCAGGACTGTTAACATTATTCCACACAAAAATGCAGAACACTGAAAAAGAAAGAGCAACGACCTTTTTTTTTTTCCACTGAAATAAGTGTCAGGAAAATGTTAAGAGTTCGAGTGTTCTGATTCTGAAATAACACCGAAGTGCTGGTAGTAGTCTTCAGGAAGCAGTGACAACGACTGTCCTATTAATAATAAAGTAAGACAGGAGGAACACAAGTCATCAGCACGAAGGAACTACTTTTCTTGGGTATGAATTCCAACATCCTGGTTCAAAACGCTCCACTACATTCAAAGAGATCAACTCATTCTTTTTGACTGACTAGTGAAGACAAGTGCATCGTAACACAGGCAGACGGGCACCCTCTCTCACACAGGTGGAGGGGGAGGCATTGTGCCACAAGGAACTTCAAGATGGACCTTCTGTTCTTGGATTTAACAATTAAACTCCAGGTGAAGGATATTACTAATCAGTGTCTGTAAAGCACACCCATTCGGGGCAGGGAAATTCACACCCAAAGTACGTAACTGATTTATGAACACAAGCACATTTTATATTAGCTTTTGTTGAAACTTGAACCAACTCATGACACTTTGCCAGCAGCAAAGCTTCTAATTTCCTGAAGTCCTAGTATGTATGTATGTATGTACACATGTATGCATTCATATATGTATTTCAGAGAGGGAGCCGAAGAAAATAAGCAAGAGTCAAGACTCTGAGCCAGAATCTTATGTTTGAATCCTGGCTTTGTCATTTGTCAGCTCTTTGGGAACTAAACCTTTCTAATCTTGTTTCTTTGTCTGTAAAATAGAAAAAAATAATTATATCTGCCACATACATCGCTTTGTAAACAAAGTGAATGCATATACAAAGCCCACTTTGGAAAGTGCCTAACATACCTGCAGTTAGCACTCAACTATTGAGTGAATCTATTTATCACCATTGCCATGGTGACAGTCAGTACTGGTGTTGTCAGCTAAGCACAGCAGTGGATGATAGCAGGTGGGTTTGGGGTTCCTGCTTTACTCATGGTTTTCTCTGCACTAGCTGCCTCAGCCCTTACAGCCTGTTGAAGAAGGATCTGTCTCCTCTTCTGGTTCCAGATGTTTGAAACACAGGCAAACACCTGACCTGGGGCCAACGAGTCCCCTGGATGGCCATACATGCAGGAGAATTAAAAAAGGGAACCCCAAGGAAAATCTCAGGGCAGAACAAAGATGTATTCTCACTGAGGTTATGAAAATTGGAGTAACTAGGAAGGAGAAAGAAAAACAAGAAATGTATGAGACAGAGGAGTGGGGGATGGAGGGAGGGAGAGAAAGAGAAGGGAGGGAGGGAGGAAAGAAGGGAAGGAGAGAAGGAGAGAGAGAGAGGGAGGGAGGGAGAGAGAGAATGAACAGGAGGGGAAGAGGAAGGGAAAAGGGAGAAGGAGAGAAGAAAAGGAGAAGACAAGCACTGGCATCCCTTCATTCCCAGCTCTAGTTTCTACACATCCCTTCTGAATGTCATGCAACTTTTCAATACACTCACTTATTTACTTACGCTTATTTGCATGACATTTATTCTCTTGCTATTATTTATAATAGTATCATAAAAATATACACAGCATGGGAATCCCAGTTAGTAAAATCCCAAGGTTTTTGTTTTTGTTTTTGGCAATGCTGGAGACCAAACCCACGGCCTTGTGCACAGTAGCCAAATGTTCTGCTACTGAGCTATACCTGTAGCCCCAAGGCCTCAAAGATTCATCTAGTAGCCCTCTAGGTCTGGTATTGTCATTTGTCTCCCCATCATTGTCTTAATTTGTTTGGTTTGGTGTGATTTTCTATAGCAGAAAGGAATGTAGGGCAGCTGACACTCAATTTCCTTTAAAGTTGTGATCAGGAATTTTACTGTTGGCTTTTTTTCTCTTCTCTACTTGTCTGTCTCTCTCAAATTTTTGCAGTTCTGGGAGGCATAAAATTTGCCTCTCTTCATACACAGACTCCCCCTCTCTCATGATCTTGAGACACATTCACAAAAATAGTTACTTTCATGTTCAGAGATTTGGAGCACATGAACCACTAAAATAATAAAATTCCCACTATTCTGGGCTGTATACTAGTCCAACCCCATCCATAGAGTGTTTCAAAGGCAAAGTATTCCACAAAATATCAAATATCAGACTTAGGTAAGTTCGGCACGGTCTTAAACAAAGGCAAGGATGACTTCTTAGAGGCCGCAACACACAGCTGTGCAGTGTAAATCTTTAAGTGGGGGAGAGAGCACGCATGGCTCTCACAGAACACAGTTGAGAAAATGTGATGTACAGCAATGGTTCTAAACCGGATACAGGTTTGTGCTCCCTAGGACCTGCACTTCCTAGGACCGAAGACCTTTGGGGTTGTCCTGACTAAGGACTGGGGGTGCTCATGCACCAACTGAGGAAAGGCTGGGATGCTGCTAAACATCCTACAAACCCCAGACCAGCCCCATGACAGATTCCTGGTCCACCTGTCAACAGCGCTGATGCTGGGGAATACTGATCCAAGGTAGAGTGACTTGCTTTGTGATATTAACAATATTTCGAGGAATGAGGTGAGGACAGTAGGCTTCCTGGGCACACTTTCCTTTCCAAGCAAAATACCTTCTGAAAATGGAGCTATTATATCTCCCCGAATCCATAGCTGAGTCAATTCTCTGCAGGTCCTTGATGTTCCCAGTTTAACAAAAAGCACTTTTTTTTTATGTCTTTCGGTCTCATTATATTCATTCTTTTTAAAAATATTTCAAATTTACAACATAAAAGGAAAGTAAGAGTGAAGTAAGTAGGGGTAATTTTTTTCTAGCCTGGTGCTTTCACATGATTTACTCAGCCTAATTTATTTCTACCACATGCCATGGGAGATAAGCAGCAGCAGAGGTGTCCCTCTTCAGACCGCAAGAAAATTATCAGGACAACCCCTTCCCTACCTTCCTTGTCATATGCTCTTCCTAGGGTCCTGGGCTCCTTTGGAGTCATCCAGGCTCCCCTTCCAGACACAGAGCACACTTTTGTGAATGTGTGAGAACACTAAAACCGTATTCCCCCACAGTCAGGGGATGTGTGCACGGTACAGGGAGAGGAAAGGAAATGAACACTGACATGGAATTATTAGCATCTGTGTGGTTTCAGTACAGGGTCCGCCTTGTAAATCTACCCAGTAAGTGTCTGTATAAATTGAAACTTGCAACATTTGCCAATATATATTAGAGTCATTATTCATCACTGGGAAACATCATAGTCCAACAAGCATAGAGGCGTGGATATTTTTTCTGTTTTCAGTGATATTGGGATGCTCTGTCCTGTCTTCTTCCCTGGATTGTTAGTCTTCCTAACCTGTGGCAGTCCCTGAATATGTCCTGGAGGAGCAGCTCTCCTGCTAGACGTCTGGGAGAGGCACCTGCCTAGGGATCAGGGGGAGGACCCTGCTCATGGGACACTGCTATCCATTGTTCCTGGCCCTTGGCTGCCACTGTATGTTAAAAAGCTATATCCCTGCAGGTCAGACATGTTTCGCCCATGTTTTCTCAAGTTTAAATGAAATACAGCTAGCATAATTTTTTTCTATTTGCTGATTAATATGTTCATTTTTAATGTAATTATTAAGTCACTCTTTTGGCAAATAAAGCAAAATTATTAAGTCAAATAATTGCAGAAGACTAGTTGGTAGGAAAACTCTTTGGATTGACTTAAGGATGAGGTGTGAAAGGGAAGAATTCATTTCCACCTTATTGGAAACGAACACGGGGAAAATGTTCTTTCCAGTTCAAGGTTTATTGCTAAGATACATGGGCGGAACAACCAGGCTGCTGATATAAACAGGCTCTTCCACTCTGTTGGTGCTGCGGAAGGAAGGGGATCCACACCAGTGTAAGTGGCGGTGAGTGGGCGTCTCACGGTAACGCCCTTCCATGGTATCATCACTTAAATCCGAATTGCTTATTCCCCTTTGGCTCACTTAGATTTTTCTCTGACCTACTCCCCCGAAAGAGCTAAGAGAGTATGAGCTAATATTAGTTGCATCTTAAATATTTTAAGGCAGAAACAATATTTTGGTAGTTATTAGGTTATGACTATGTAATCTTTAGGGTAAAACCTGAATGATTTTTGCCTCATTTTAGGAATTAATATGCATTATTTATCCTGTTAAATCAGAAAGAGAAAAAAATAAAATAAGAAAATGCTGCCATAGAAAGTATACCAACTATTCTGCACTATCACTATAGCTTTTAGAGTTATGCAAAAGAATTCAGTTCTAATAACTTAAAATTAAAAATGAAATTTCTCCAAAAATCCAACTGAATAGTGATGACTCAGTTCCTTAAAATCATCTACCAGCGACCAAAGCCATTTAATATCAACAGCCTCAGAAGGGATTCAATTAGCAAATTCATGGGTGGAGCTATGTGCACTCAAGTCTCTCCAAATTCCAGTTCAGGTGATAATTTGGTACTGATTATGATTTTTAGTCATGTCTATGAATACCATGGATCTCACATTTCAAGCCAGATTCACTTTACGTGCTAATATTCAAATAGAGGCTCTCACATCAATAACTACACAAGGTTAGATGTCAACACAGATGCACACTGAATGAACTTGTCATTTTGCTAAGGCTGAGAAATTCTTGACGGTTCTTAAAATCTCATTATTATGCCTGTGTGATGGTGTGTGTGTGTGCATGCGAGTGTGTGTATGTTCATACATACATATGAAGGTCTGCTTTGCTTTAAGTTTTCAGGTTATTATAGCATAGACACATATATTTCTCATAACACTTTCCGAAATTTAAGGATTTAAGGCGAATCTTCTAATTTCAAGGAGACTTAAGGGACATTTATTTGTGGGGCATTCAGAACAATTAATTACGGAAGGTACTTGACTGATTTCTCTGATTCATTGTAGTGGTTTTTAAAAAGAAGTAAAAAATGTGGACCATTTTATTTGAGGCAAAGATTAGATGTTTATAGAAAGCAAAAAGTTGTTTAAGCCAAAACATCCATGAAGTTGGACCATATTTTAAGCAGCCAAGTTATCTACTCCTTATAGTTAAAATAAACACCCATTATAACTGCGAAGTCCTTCCTCATGTCTAATCCAAATACATCTTTCTGCCAACTTTGCTACTTCTCTTCATTTTGCCTCAGTGGGAAAAATAGATTTACATTTTCACTGCAACATAGCTTTTGCTGTGTTTTGCTAAAATGCCATCATTAAATTGATCATTTTGTCATCTACTCTCTTATCTATATAATCTGAAGCTTTTTACCCTTATTAATAGGTTCTGCTTTCTGATTCTTGTATCATTTTTGTAACTTTCCTCCTACATTTTTTTGTTTGTTTGTATTGTTTTCGAAAGTACAGAACAATAGAAAAGGCAACGTTGTTCACTGAGAGGGGAGGAAACTGTCCACCAAGAGACAGACAGGAGTATTTATGTGGTCTGGGTTTTGCTTATTTCCTTGGACTAAGAGACTGGCTAAGCTTGCATTTTTTCAGAGGCTCCCCCTTCCTTAGGATATAAATCCACACTTTCCAAGTCTGGCTTGAGTCTTGAGTGTCAGGACTCTGCCAAGGTCTCTCCCATGGCCAACTATGACTAGAACAGCCCCACTGGCTTGGCCTCACAAGATCTTAGTAAGGAAACCAACATTTATCTTTCTTCTCTTTCAAGCCTTGATGCTTATTTTTACCATTGCAATGGGAGTTTTCCTGCTTTACTTTATGCTTCAAAATCTGCTTTTATTGTGCTTCACTCTTTATTTTAACATTTCATTTATTTTAGGTCTGAATTTCCATAATTTCACCACAGGAGCTAGCCTGAAAGTTTTGTAGGCTTGTTTAGCATTAACAATGCCACTGGGTAAAATGTAACTGAAATCTTCTGGTAGTGAGAAAAAATGGAAAAGATGTACTTAGACTTTCAGATTGCACTACTACCCCAAACATGTCAAGTTAGTATGTTTACCTGCATTAAGTTAGGCTTAATGTCTATATCATGAATACAGGATGCAAAAATGTGTCATTTAAAAAGAATTTAATAGTTACCCAAGTAGTAATATAGGTGTTAAATGATACCTGGGTGGCTATCTCTGGGATTCTATTTCAAAACATTCTTGCTCACCTAAAGGTATCTTTTGAGAACTTTCACATATGGTAGAATGGTCTTGAGTGTTTATTATTGTGTTTATTATTTTTTGCAGGTCTAGTATTGTGCTAGACCGTTAAAATCATAAACAATTAATTATACTCTTCAGTCACTTCTTTAAGACTGTGATTAATACTTACAAGAAGAGAACATCAGGCTCAAAAAAGCCTGACAATTTGCTGATCATTGCCAAACTGAAATTTCCAGAAACTTGAATTTAAACCCAAATCATTATGATGTTGAAATCTGAAAATTTTGTTATGTAAACTCACAAATTTCTCATAAATTCAGCAGAAGGAAAGCGGTAGCTGCCGGTATTGGGAAACACACAAACAGTTTGAAACAAATCAAAAAGTATCCTGGATTAACAAGGTGGGGGAAAGCTATATCTACTAGTAGAAGTATCTATAAATTTAACAAATGTATCTAATCTTTTAATGTTCATTATGAAAAGTTATGCATTAATAAAGCTAGTAAGCTTCTTTCATTTACCTATGTGTGCAGGGCCTTGTTTCCAGCTCAGATGATTTCCCTCAAGTAATTAACTATCTTTAATAACAAAGAGTATTTGGATTCCACCCAACATTGACCTGTCAACGTTTGGGATGATAATGCCACTGCTTAAGAGAAGCACTGTGCAATATCTTGCGTGCTATGCATCTGCCTACCCTCACTTGTTTGTTTTCCAATTTCTTTCTCTCTTGGTTCTGAGTAATTAGAAAGTTTGTGCATTTGAACTCTGCAGTGAGAAATGAGGGCAAAAATGTGCACAGCCAAATGAGGAAGTGGAAAATAAATGAGCAAGTCTTTCGGAGCACAGAATCCATCAGCAAAACTGCCAGGCTAGAAGTAATTGCAACTTTAGTGGTGAAAGAATACAACATCTTCAAGGAAAGGGAAATGATAAAGGTGAAATGCTATCTTGACAAACAAAATCAAGAACATTTTCTTTGCTCTGGATTCAGCATAAAGGTATGGTATTCTCAGTTCTGCAGAACTGTATTAGGCATAGTCTTAATGTTCCCTCAGTTACAACTGTCTTGACATCCCAATACCTTCTCCTCACTGGATCTCTGTAGCGGCCTCAAAGTTGGTCTTGCTGTTGCCATAAACACAGCACAAATGTATCTATCGCCTTCTAGTTTCCAGGCACTAACCTACTTGTTAGTATTATTCACTTTTCAGCCACTCTCCATGTTTTGTTTGACCTGTTGTAATAAATTACCAAAGGCTGAGTGGCCGGTAAACAACTGAGACTTATTTCTCAAAGCTCTACAGGGTGAATGAAGGTGTGAGATCAGGGTGCTAGAATCCCTCTTCTGGACTGCAGACTGTCAACTTCTCATTGCATTCTCAGACAGCCAAAGTGCGGCTACTTAGTTGCATGGCTTTTTTGAAAGCATTAATTCCAGGCATGCAACCTCCACCAGGAAGACCTAAGTATCTCTCAAACATCCCATCTCCTAACTCCATCTACCATGTTGGGGACACAAATTTTGAGTGGTCACAACCATTCTGTCTGCTGCACTACTCTTTCTACAGTCCTCAGGTTAAAGCTAGAAAGAATTTTCCAGAGCATAAATCTGATCTTGTTCTCATCCTGCTTTAAACCTCTCATGTTGTACTTGGGATGAAGTTAAAAACTCCTCAGTGAAGCCCAAAAACCTGTTTCCAGTCCGACCTTGGCCCCTATAGTCATGGGCAAGGACCCTGTATGTGGGTATCCTTCTTCAGATCCCTTTTACCTATTTCCCCTTGCAGGTGTCTAAGACAACATATGTCTCCCATGGCAGTTTCTTGGCGTGGTCAGCTGATGTGATGCTGATGAATCTCTGTACTGGCTCAGGGCTGCCGGCAGAGTGCTAGGTCACGTTCATGTCTACCACTTTATGTGTAAATTGTTACTCATGTTCACTTCGATTCCCTTTAAGCTTCTCATTTAGGAAGTTGTCCAGAGATTCATAGCAATCAAAGTCAGAGTTCCAAGGTATTTGAGCAAAGGAGTAAGAGGTTCAGGCAAAAGAGCAAGTGATATTGGAAGAACAAAACACAGACAATAATTTATTAATCCCACTCACACCAAATCTTTTTTGTTCTGTAAGGTTTATCATGAATGAAAAAGTTTAAATTTATGTCTAAACATTAACAACTAATCAAGTAAAGAAGGGAAGATGAAAGAGTAGCCTATAGGTGACAGTAATAAAAATGTGATTCTTTAAATATTCAATACTAGTGTTATACGTACTGATAGAGGGTTCATTTCTGTCTTTTACTAGTGGTGCAACAGTGACCAGATTTAAATTCTATGATGTTATTTCTTCAACCATAAGATGAGACGTTTTCAAGAAAGCAACTTTAACATCCTTTCCAGGTCTAACTTCAGGATTTTTAGGGAGTTGCTTTCAAAATCTTAGTCTCAAGCCCTCCACTCTCTGACCACCATTTCTATCCTCTGACTTCATGTCTATTCTTGTCTTTTCTCTGCTCTTACTGCTTTTGCTTTGTTTTCCTGTCATTTTTGTTCTGACTTCCTAATTCTTCCCTTTCTGTCAGGGACCTACAGTCTAACTCACTGCCCGTCATATCCCCACATTCATCATTAACTGGCTTCTGTCCATGCTAAATTCAATAGTTTGACTGAAATTTTCCTAGAAATGTATAAGAAATAAAATCATTATGAATCTTAGTGCTTATTATCATAAATAATGATCAGATTAGCATGCGGCTAAGTTTCTTTGGAAGAACGAGGCTCTCCATCCAAGCAGCCACAAACTTCACTGTTCTTGAACTCCCAGTCTTACAAGCAATTTGAGATTGGTCAAGGATTGTCATTATCACTTTGGAAAAATTTACTATTTTTTCTTTAATTTCCCATCAGATTTATCAAGGAAAATGCTTTTAAGTTAGTTACTTTCTACCTTCTGATTTAATGCCTTCAATTCTTGTCTTTTCTTTGCTATTACTGTTTTTGGTTTGTTTTCAAATTCTCACTCACTATCATACTTCATTTTTCTTGTCTGTCCTAAAGTTATTTTCTCTATAAAACACTATCAGTTTTTGTCTATTTCCCACAATCAGTAAATCTTATTACTTGCAAGTTTTTGCCTTACACCTACGTTTTTCTTTCAAATGATTTAAGTTCTGACTGTGCCTCCAAAGCTTTACATTTTGTTTGAAAACTTCTCCACTGAAGTGTTATTGTTTCAATTTTAAAATATCTGGAAGTTTAAAATATTGCAAGGATAGTCATGCAGTAAGGTCAGTTTTAGAATTTTTTACTTTATATACTCAAATGCATAAGAATATCAAATTATATGAATATATTTCTAATGTCAGAGATAGGAAAATTTATAAAAGCAGATACATTTTTCTCAGCTTATAAAAAGAAATTAATGAACATTACTGTAGAGCAGAGGTGGCATATTCAAATTAACAGATATTTTTAATTTTAAAAAAGAAGACAGAAATATTTATAAGAATTTCTTCATTTGATTCTTCCATTCCACTAACTTAAAAGATCCTGACCATCTCATCACAGAACAATTTACAAAGCTTTTCGTTTACAGCACAAAACTTTCTTCTATTCAACTGATCTCTTGTTCTTGAATAATTCACTACGGCTTGTTGTATCCACCCCTGTTCAAAGCCTCTTCTAACTCCAAAAAGCTTTCCTTAATTTTAGAAAGCCCATATGTTTAGTTTCTGTTGAAAAATGCTTTCTGGAGACATAATTTAAATGGATATGAAAAATCTGTCTGTGGAGAAAGTATATTACTATAGTTTTAAATGTTAAGGGGATAATAAAAATAAAAAATGCAAATACTTGATGGCAGAAATATTGGCCTAATGTACATATGTGGAGAAGGCTCTAGGGGAGGAAACCATTTTTGCTTGCTGACACATTCCTATTAATATTAGTGGTGCAAATTAGCTGCACAGGGCTTTGACTTTCCAGTCAACACAAAGCAATAGACCTATCTACTGTGAATGAAGATGGATTGCTGCTACTCTGCCTCAAAGAAGGAAAGAAACAACAGCACATAGAGATGGGAAAATTGTGAGTGTACATTTGGAAGAACATTGAAACAGAATCCAGGAGTGAGATACAACCTGTACTCAGCTATGTTTATTGCTAGCTCAAAGGCTAAGAATTTTAAAGATATACGTCACTGAAGAAATTAAGTAGAAAACACTTTAGGAGATCTGTCTAAAAATAACAGGCTGGCATATGCTAAATTTTCAAGGGTCATGATAATTGCTTGCCATGATTCACTGTATATACTAACCATTCAGGAAAAGGAAAAGCCTATATCTTCACTGATAACATAGCATGAAAGGTGGTTAGAAATAATTAACATAGATACGTATAGCAAAGCCTTTATTCTCCTAGTGATGTGGGTTTGGAACACTGCATCTGTTAAGTAGCTGCCTTCTTTAAACACAAAAGCACTTACAGCATTCTAATGAAAAGTCTTTACTGGATTGCTTTCAACGAACCTATTTTGTAGATGGAGTTGGGTCAGAACTGTTCTCCAGATGAAGTAAAGTCATTTATCTCTATTTTTCAAAGTTCAGTTTTGAAAGTTTATTTTTAATCAAAATATCAAGTGTAATTGTTGGTGATGCAGTGTTATAGGAACAAATAGATGAATGAAGGGAGTAAAGGAGATACCCAAGGAAGAAACACATGCAATGCTTATCTTACTTACAGTGAAAGGAACGTTACAATTAATGGGGAAGGAGAGGATTAGCACATTTTTGTAGAGCAAATGGCTACCTATTTGTGAAGAAAAAAATAATCTCAAGTCTTTGTCTCATAGCATTCATCATCAAGTAATTCCATTTTTATTGGGGCTAGTTATAAATATTAAAGCCCCTAAAATTTTAAATAAAAATATAAATGACTAGCTCTAGAAAAGCAACTTGAGGGTGTACTTTTAAAAGCATATGCAAAATAACAGTAAAAGTAACAGAAATTAACTTTTCTATGTGTTCTAAAGGGACATACTAAAATGTAAAAAGTACACCAGAATCTGTTTGTAATGAATACAGCAAGGTCAATAATATGATGATTGCCATAGACTATGAAATTCCTTCAGATCTTTGAGAGAAACATTATATTCCCAATCTGAAAATTGTCAATTATACAACTATAAAACTAACAAAGAAGTAAAAATGAGTAGTGAATATGTTTCACTTGAATTGTAGTCAAAGCAAAGTGTATTAAGAAAAGTAAATACTGTATTATCAAAATACTAAATTTATGATAAGAAATATCTTCTCACTTTCCAGAATGTATAGAGAATATAAATCTGTTTTCAACATACTTTGAAAATATGCATTATGTGCCTCAAAATGCTCATAGTGCTTGTTCGTATAATTTTACTACCATGAATCTATCTCAGTAAATGACCTCCAATAAGGAAATGCCTTAGGCACAATGATATTCAAAAGAAAACAAATTGGAATGTATCAAGGAAATGATGGTTGCTGGAAAATTATGATATATACACAATTGGAAGTGTATATGGTTATTGAAATAATTTTCGAGAACATCTGAATATAATGAGAAAATGCTTTGGTTAAAAAATAAATGAAGAATTAGGACATGAAATTATCTACTTAATAATGTAATAAATAAGTACACAAACATTTCCCCTCATGTGCCATTCTCTATTAAACAGAAATATACTGTGCACACATATTAAATTAAATAGAAATTTGCTAGGATTTGAACTTTAGAATTTATCACTGAAAATGAACAAAACATCCAAGGGGAATATCCGTCCTTGCCCTTGCTTTGTTTTTGTAGCATAGAGAGGATTGACTGCATGTCGGATGTATAGTCAGGGTAAACATAGCCTCATTTAGCAAGATAAAGGCATTACTGATTATAAGATAAATGCTTGTTAGTATTAGTTTTAAGAGTGTTTTCTTTCTACCTGGTCTCCCCTTTTCACCCTTCTCCCTGACATAGCTGTGATTTTAAGCTTGGTCAATTTTACCTAAACAATTAATCTTACTGTTTGACCACAGTTCTGTCCCACCTCAAGCCCATCTGCCTTGCGAGTTCCCAGTTTTCCCCATTAGGGTTTTACTCTATAAAAGTCACTAGAAAAGACAGAGTCTTTGGCAACCTACTCAGGACCCCTTCTGTTCCTCTCTCAGACAGAAGCTTTCTTTCTCTCAATATTTCTGTTCTTAAAAAAAAAAAAATTAAAGTTTGTGATTTTCTATTTCCTTACACTTCCAGCAAACTTTTGCTTTTGCTTTACATCACCTCTTATAGTTCCTCTTCTCTCTCTCTCTCTCTCTCTCTCTTTTTATTTTCTTTTGGTTTATTTTCTTTTGATTAAACTTTTATTTGATCTTCCAAGAACCCCGATTTATGGTGCTTAAGCCTTGATTGTTTATCAGGTATTTTCATACGTGATCTCTGTTTATCAGGAGAAAAGACACCAAAAGTTTCAGGCTGACTGGAACTCATTTTTAAAATAAAAATGTATTTTCCGTAATTTTCATCACAAAAGCAGTATAATTCCAATTCATTTCCCCATTATCCTGAGTTCCCCGGTGGGCCAATCTACACCTTGAGTCTCTCCTCTGGAGCCCTCTGTCCTGCTTATCATTGCTAAGTGTGTTCTGTTTTCTATATGGAATGTCTGTCCTGCTTTGCTTGGAAGGACCTCTTAAAATGACTGCAATACCAGAATGTGGTAGTTAAGAATTTACTAATAGAGGAGGTAGGGGTGGGAAAGGACTCTGAGGATTCCCCAGTAGAAGAAAATCAAAGGAGGCTGCTCTTAGAATAACTTCTATGATACTTGAGATTTTGACAGATGTGATATGCAGCTCAGATAGGAGTTTTTGACAATTTCCCACCACATGATGAAGTTTGTAAGAATTCTTAGAATATCACTTTATAAAATATGGAAGATTTGTTGGGAATTCTCAGTACTCTAAACTTCAGTGAACCATAAATTGTCATTCAAAAGATGGAAATAGGGGTTATCAAACTTCTATGCATCCACCAAAAGATGAGTGGATAAAGAAAGGGTAGTATTTATACACACTGAAGTGCTACTTGGACATAAAGAAGAATAAACTTGAGCCATTTGTAGGAAAATGGATGCACCCGGAGACCAAGATGTTATGCTTAAATATCACATGGTTTCTCTTAAAAGAGAAACCCAGAGTAAAAATAAAGAGCAAAATAGAAGACAAATAATAGAAAATAGGGAGATAGATTTTTGTGTGTGTGTGAAAGAGAAAGAGACCAAGAGATGGCGATGAGGGGGAAGGGAGGGGAGAAGAAGGTGCAAAAAAATAGAATGTGTCATGCATATGTGCCACATTTCCACAATGAATGTAATCATCATGTCCTGCAAACACGTACTAATAAATGTGTTAAAAAATAATGAAAAAGTTCTACAGGGACCACAAGCCAAAAGCAGAATGTTTGGATGATTTTTTCCCCTGTTTTTTATGTTTTAGTTAAAATTTTAGACTCCTGAATTTCTGACCTTGTAAGTCTCAATCTCTGCAATTATAGCCCAGAATCTACATGTTAAAGAGGATTCTCAGTTATTTACTAACTGAGGCTTGAGAACTACAACTTTAAAGGACTTTGGAAAAATACCTAGGTATTTCTTTATAATTCTCATCACTAATTTTCCTCTAAATATTTGATGGAGATCATTCAGTTTACTGAATAATCAATATATGGTGCCATTAGGGCCCAGTGCATATACGAAGTTACAACTCGCTTTCTGCATGACTTTCTAGTAATGCATTTATAACTACTATGGATACCTAACTTAGAGACTTAGGCAAGCATTGTTCTTAAGCATTTTTCAAGGCAAATGTATATCATTTCAACTACATTGTGAACACACTGAAAACAGTCATTACGTACTTTATTGTAATTTATGATAACCTTGGTATAATTTAATAGACTTGAATGATATGAATGTTTTAAATTCAATCCATTGCCTATATTAAAACTGCTACATTTTGTAATTTAAGCACACTGTTTCAATGCCCAGTCCTCTGGAGTTTGGAATTTGTTCAACCCACCTGGCAAAAATCTCATTGAATTTTCTAGTAAGTAATCTGATTTACTGATAGATATAAATAATTTTGTCCTGTAAGACTTTAAACACCCTTTGAGAATTAATACAGATTATTTTGGTTGGAAAAGAAAAGCCTCTAAGTCTTTCTTCCATTCTTTCAAAAGACTAACAGTTTGTCTATGTATAGTTGAACATTAAATAAATGGATTAGGTCTATTATGTGTAGTTATAAAAATATCCTCAGTGGTTGAATAACATGTAAATTGAATTCATTATGCAGTATGTGGTAATGAATAATTCAAAGTCTCAGTGAATGTTCCTCTTAACCCTGGTTTCCATTTTTTGTACTTTCTTGAAGAATTCATATAACTGCTTTGTCCTAAAAAAAAAAAAATTCAGAAGCATGCTACTCAATTGACCAAATTCTTGTTTCACCATAGTTTAAGTTAAAGTAGCAAATGACAGAGGACAAATAGCCTGCCTTCCCGGTGAGTGGTGCAACTGGTGTGGACTCCAGGAAGAGAATGATTCGTGCCTCCCGAGAACCTGCCATGTTGGGGCAGGGAGGATCCAACCAGAAGCCAGCCAGTCTGCTGGTTCGAAGGACCGGCTAAGTTGATAGCAACTAAGGTACATAAAGCAACTAAACGCTTGTATTGTTTGGTTGATTTTGCAGGCCTGGGGCCAGCAGTCTGAGCATCTCTTGGGTGGATGACAGTATGCAATGCAGCAAATATGGGGGTTTCCCTTCTGTCTTGTCTTTGAGGCCCAATATTGTTCTCACTATTTTGCTTTATTCTGATTGTTTTGCTTTATTCAGTATTCTGCTTTGATTGGTTTTATTCTGTTTCATTTTAGGTTTGATTTTACTATACCTGATGGAATAGTCAACTATTGTGAGGATAGCAAGATATACTATAGTAGCTATTGTTTTCCTAGTATCTTGCTTTGAAGTTCCACACTAGTTCTACTGCTTTGTTTTGATTGACTTTGTTCTGCTATGTTTTGTTGGATTTTACTATCTTAAAAGTAAAATTTAAAAAAAATTTTAAAAAAAGTAGCAAATGATGTGGGATTCAAATCACCTTTAAGATTTTTTAAAAAGTATCCTCCAGGGATCTACCTTACATCTACCAGCTCAAAACTTGTGCAGGTGTGTGTGTGTGCATGCACATGCACATGTAGGTGTATGCTTGTCAGTTCTCTTCGGTGTCCCTAACAGACAACCACTAAATGTTTCTCCCCATTAAGAAGAAACCTTCTGACTACTCAAGTTTGTGTCCTATTGTTATAGAATTTGGGCTTTATTTTCAGGGAAATATCTAATTCAAACCTCCATCTGACCACATAATAAATGTGTGACCATGTTACTTATTCTCTCTGACAGTAATTGTTCCTCTAAAATACAGGAATTATTCTACAGGACTTGAAAAGTGATTTTTGGCAATCAAAACAAAATGACTCATAGAGTCTGCCCTGGTAAGCACGAGGCCCTGAGTTTGATTCCTGGTACCAAAAACAAACAAACAAACAAACAAATAAATAAATAAGATTGAGGCAAATGTTCAAATTTTCTTCTATGTGAGACAAATTTTCTTTTTTAGTTTCTAAAGGAATGCATTTAGGTGAACAATATTCTTTATATAATCTCCTTTTTCTAGTTTTCACCTAATCAGACAGATCTGACAGTCTCCATGAGGAATTATAAAAATAATCAACCTTCTCCCAGAACAATTGTCAACCAAAACAAAAGCCAGAGGGCAATGCATTTTCATCACATTTCAATATGTGACTTACAACGAAATTTGTTCTGTAGCTTTTCTTGCTTTCAGAATGAAAATTTGAGTTATAACCTCTTGGGAAAATTTGCCTATCATTTCTAACAAAGATGTTATGACCTTCTATCACAGCGCAGTGCCACTCAAGTTGCCATGCAAGAATCAGATTCCTACAGATGTTAACCGTGGCAGCTGTTGAGTTGAAAGTCAGCAGAGAAATGGGAATGCATCAAGACAGTAGGTAACTGTATTCCTGGCTGCTTCCCAGGTCGCTGTCTCTCTACATGGCCCAATGTAAGGGAGGGGCTGAGTATAAACTATGTTTCCCGGGAAACATTGAAGGTAAAATCTCAAGTGTCAGAATAATTGCTTTGACTCATTTGAGTCAATAGAGATGACATGCTTAAGAGATCCAGAAAAGACATCTTTTTGTACAGCAGTTATTTAGGTTTCATATTTGGAATTATTTTTAGTTATTCTGATGACTACTGTAAAGTTCAAAACCAAATAATTTTCAATGAATTTGTAGGACAAATAAATACTTTTTAGAACTGAAGGTGATTCACAGTGCCCAATAATTACGAGTTTCGGACATCAGAAGGGATGAAGTTCACTGCTGTAGTAATTAAATTTCTTACTAACTAAACTTTATGAGGGAAATGTTAAAAGGGACAAGGATCTCTTAAATGGCAGCAAATTTACAATCCTAGGAGCTATGGGGTTAGTGTTCTGGGATACTTGGGAAAGCTAAGCCTCCCTGGAGGAATTTCAGTAAGTAGGAGCTTGCAGTAGAGGTGTTATTTTTATTTATCTGGGATAAGCATTGAAGCACTGTCCCTGGCACATGGTTGGTGTTCAATTAAAACTCATTAATGATCATGGATTGCCTTTTTAACCTTCTAAGATGCTTCAAAATGTGTACATGAGTAGCAAAAATTATGTGAATAAATACCCAGGTATTATCTTGATTACCAGGGGAAGAGAGTCCTGGAAAGAAGGTTCTTACTGAGGGTGGCCCAGTAGGACAAATTCATATACAGAGGGCAGCACTTTTTCTCACAAGACACAAAACTGACAGTTATTAAGAGAAGAACGAAATGCAGTGTTTAGTTTCAGAGAATTATACCTTGTCACCTGACGCCCCTCAGCATAATGTGGCAGATTAGGTAGCGGAGGGTATGGGCAAACATTTTCTCCCCAGCTCCTTGCTCAAGCACTGCCTGTCTCCTGGTGACTGCCGTTCTCTTTCTGCTGAAGACAGCCAGGTTTCCCAACCACAGCTCCACACACCCAGCTCCTAGAGGAAACATTGCACCATTCTTGATAGTCTTATTTTTCAAAGGAGAAAAAAAAAAGTCTGGAGTTGGCATTGAAGGAAAAAAGGCACAGCAGCCTAACACATTCATCCCTATTCATCTAGGGAGAGAGAAGTCTCTGGTATTGTGATGATCCTTGTCCAGCTCATGTGTCTGGTGGCCCCATCCTGTTTCTTGGTATCTCCTGCATCAACAAGGTGAATCACACCACTAGTTGTACTCTATTCTCTGCTTGCATCATGCTCAGACAGTTGCTTTACAACTTTAATTTTACTTTGGATGAAGACAAGAGTGCAAAATTTTACTCAAAATGGATAGTTATGGTATAGGCAAAGGGAAAAAAGAAACATGGCCTCTCTTTCCCCTGAGATGTCCATATGCCTACTCTTTCCACTATAACTTTACAGGGACTGTATTCATGTGGTGCCATTTTAAAAGCTCAGCAACAATTACTGTCAGTCAACAGATTTTTGTTAATGCACTCTACTTTTTTTCTCACTTAGACAGGAAAAAAAAAACCAGATGTGATAAAGTTTTCATTCAGAGTAGATGAAGTTCAGGAAATAAGTATTTTTTTGCAATTGATGTTCTGTTTCAAAATCTAGGCAAGCCAGGATATGATTGCCTTTTTTGGTAAAGGCAGGTTTCACCCGAAGTACAAACTCTGATAAAATCTGCGGTGGCATGAGTATCAGTCTGCAAATTATTTCTTTGATTCTCACATAATAACAGTTCTTCAACATCGCCACTCTTACAATAGGTAGAGAAAGTCCTCCTGCAATAGCACATTAAAGCTGGCTATAATTCCACTCAACTTCTCCAAATCTGCTACAGAGTCTTCTCTATAGTTAAGCCAACAGCTTAGTTATTGGCTACAGGTAACTGGGTGAACTTTCATCACAGGTGTGATTTAGCAATGTTTCTCCTCATAATTAGGAAAGCCTAGTGTATGTTGAAGAACTTTCACCTAAAACCCAGGAAATGGCCAGTTGAGAAAACACAAATTATCTGATTGAATTTAACCTGTGTAAGAGCCTGTTCCTGGCTTCCTATAATATATTGGAGCACTGGGCTGCCGCCGAGTGGGGACAGCCACACCCAAGCCTCTCTCAGTGAGTCAGCACCATTCGCAGACTGTGGAGGGAGAGAACCAGGCCACACTGGGAGGTGATCCTGGCCTGGAAACTGTATCATTTTCATTGTTTTGTTGGGTTGGGTTTTATTCTGTTTTGTTTTGTTTGATTATGTTAAATCTGATGGCATGAGTAGCTATTTGAAAGATAGCAAGACATATTATGGTAGCCATTTTGGATTTACTATTGGCTTGTTTTGAAGTCCTTTATTACATTCATTGTTTTGTTTTTATTGTTTCTATTCTATTCTGTTCTGTTCAGTTTTTACTATGTCCGAAGGTATCTGCAGCTATTCAGAAGACAACAAAAGGCATTATGGTAACTATTGTTGAGTTCATAAGGTCTTGAGGTCCTATATCACTTATACTGGTTTATTTTGATTGCTTTCATTATGTTTTATTGTCCTTGATTTTATCCTCTTTAAAATAAAAAAAAGAAATATATTGGGGCAACATCAATTTAAAGAGTGGATTTTCAGTGCACACAAGGGAATACTACAGCTGGAGATGTTCTAATCTTCTGGAAAGAAGGTTCTAACTCAGGGATTTAGAGACTCTAAACCGTTCTCTTCTTACAGCAAACACCAGGTAAATGTTAATGTTAAATGTTTCCCTTTTGACCAAAAGGAGAACATCTTTTACATTATTCCTTGATACCAGATATATATGTATAGCTAATGCAAACAGTAAAGTAGAACCTTTCATGGGGATTAGACTCCATGTCTAATGGAAAAGACAAACCATTACATACAGAAAAACAAAGCTTTATCTCCTTTAAATTGACCACAAAGTACAGTGGTCACGGCAATGTAAAGATAACAGTAGTTATATGGAACCCAGATCTGAGATGCTCTTAAAAGTCTATTTGCATACATGCAAACATTCAAACTTTTTTGCTCTCTAAATTATTATCAGATTTTTGAGAACAAGAGATAGGTGAGTAGAGAATTCTAGAGTGATCTTACTCGATTATGTGAATTATGTTATTGTTTTAAAATTAAACATCTAGAATTTAATACATATATATATTTTTTCATTGTGGTAAGAATTAAACAAGATGGTGGGGTTGTACCCTGCTGGACATTAGAGTCTAACTAACATCAGTGGATAAATAACACAACTTCATTATTTTTAACACATTCCTTATATAACAGAATTACATAACTATATGGAGGACACAAAGATCAAAGAATTTCAGTTATATGGTATTTTGTTGAAAACCCTTTAATTTGTCACCCCTTTAAAGCTTTTCAGCTATGATTAAGAGTCCCGAGCTAAATTCCTAGCAAAGGGTGATAACACAGTCATCAGATAAGAGTCCTGGAATCAAAGGCTACTAGCTGAGTATAAAAAGTCTTTTATCTAAATATCCTTTAACCAAATACTCACATTTTCATAATTCTCCACAATATCTGAACTGATACTTTTGCATATGTTCATTCAACCATTTACACAGATTGATAACTGTAGAATTGCATAACTGAACACTTTCTGAAGGTTTCCATGCTCAAATCTGCCAAATGCTTTACTGAAATATTTTACTGTGACAATGCCTATCCTATATGTCTAGTAAATCTATTGAACATGGAAACAGGGTAATCCTGGTATGATTTTTTCTTGGTAAGCCCAGGATCCCAAGAACATTTGCCTTTCAAGGTATGCATATGCTTTTCTATTAAACAATCTATTTTAGAATATTGCTATTGATCAAACAAAGCTCACTTGCTTTCAAAATTCTCTAAAATACAGTTAGCAATAACATTTGTCTATTCTAGTCTCCCCACACCTTTCCCATCTCCCCAAATTCTATGACAACTCTGAACAATGGATTACTAATCTCATTTAGGACTTTGATAAATACTTGGAAAGGGTTCGTTCCATTCCACATACTTGAATTCCCTAAGGAGAGCTACATGTTCTCTTATAAGGGCCAGATGTTTGGCATCAATCTTGTGTTCGGCATTCTTCTGAGAGTCATCTGATGTGATATGGGGGTTTTCCAAAGCTTGTCACTGGAACCCCTGAGTCACATTTAGCTAAGACACAAAAGCTGCTATTGAATAATTTCTACAACACAAAGCTCTTTGTATCAAGAGTGAGAACTGGGGCAGGGTGGTTTGGATAGTGGTGGGTCTCAGTATTCTACTTTCTCAGTTGGGGTAGTTTATGTCCACAGGGGACACAACCTCCCAGGTGATGACCACTGCCACACATCCACAACCCTACTGCTGTTGACTATGGCTGTTTTCAGTGCAACCTATTAACTCTGTGTCCTTCTCATCCCTCAGCACAAGAGCACTTCAGGACAGGAAGCTGTCATAAACATGAACAACTCCATGTATAGTTTCAGTTATGTAACACAAACAAGGTACAGAGATCTGCTATACAACATAGAAGCAAGTTGGTGTTGGGCAGTTTAAAAAATATTCAGAGGCTAGAGTCAATGAGTGTTCTTACCATAAAACAACAACAACAACAACAACAACCAAAAAAAAAAAAAAACAGAAAAAACGAAACCAAAGGAATTTTGAGCTAATAGGTCTTAGTAATACTGTTACTTCATTGTGATTGTATCACAGGTGTATATGCATGCCCCAGTTCATTGAAATGTGTACATGAAATATGTGCAACATTTGATGGAATCTTCCTGCATCTGCCCTGTGCACGAATGCTCCTGAGTATGGGTGTACACATCAAGAACCCTCAGGTTCCCTGTTTTGAAACTATAGTTTATAACTGAGTAATTGGTTTTAAATTGCTTCTGTAAAGCATCTCCTTTATGCCACTGAAGCCTGAAAAACTTATCTTGCTGTTGAACTGAGAGATAAGAGTAGAATTCTAGCACAGGGTTTGTCATGGAGTAGATTCCTGGCAGAGACGAGTCCGTCTTTGTTGTCGTGTTTGGGTCTGTCACTGACAGCAGTACCTCATGGTATACCTTCAGTATCTGGAGACAGTCAGGACAGAGGGCAGAGGGTGGAAAGATGCAAGATAAGTATTCACTTGAATGCAACTCACACACACTACAAAGTGTTTAAGTTGGGTCATGTCACATCTCTGTTCAAATCTTTCCAGAGGCTTCAATGTCTTATCTAATCTGCTTCCCTAAAGGGATATTTCTGACAACTGTCCCTCTACCTGATTCTTTCCTAGCCACTGTGACGTCCTGGATGTTTCTTTAATACACTAGGCACAATCGCAGCTAGTTTTCACCATCATTGCTGCTTGTTGTGGGATTGCTCTTCCTCGATATCTGCATGGTTCACTTCGTAGCCATCTTTAATTCCTTGTCATGTATTTCCTTAGCAAGCCCCGCTTTCACCCCATGATCAGCTTCTTAAAAGGTGTAATCTCTTCTTTGCTGTCCATCTCCCTCCCCCACTTAATTTTTCCATAGTACTATATTTTCTAGTATCCAATATAATTTATTCATGTAGCATACTTATTATCTATATCTTCCTATGCACATAAGGAGAGAGAGAGAGAGAGAGAGAGAGAGAGAGAGAGAGAGAGAGAGAGAGAGAAGAGAGAGAGAAGAGAGAGAGAAACAGGAGAATGAATATGGGTCTATAAAGCAAGGTATGTTTTTCCTTTTGCCCACTGCTGTATCATGAAAGCCTACAAAACTGTGCCTGGCAGGAGGATTTTCCTCAATGTATATTAAGTGAATAAATGGACCCATAGGTGGGTGAATGAAGGGCTATCTAGAAATACAACACAGCAGGAGTATGACAATCCTTTATTTGGCCATGTGCTAGGTGTCAACCCAGACAAAGGAGAGCAGGAAGCTTAATATCTGGGCCCTCCTGAGGAAAGTAAGGTCTACATCACATGGACCGACACAACTTACTTTTATAGTTGCTGTCATCACCCCTGACTCTGAGACCAGGAACACTCATGGTTCCCCATAAGACCTGGTAGGGATCGCCTCCAAGCCGTCATCCTTGCCATAGATTTACAGATCTCAGTGAAAACACGATGTGACTCTCATCTGCTTGACATATGTCCATTCATCTGCATAATTTCTATTTCTCTGTATCTCTGAAAAGTGAAATTAATTTAAACAAAGAAAATAATTTTAATTCTTCAGTAAGTTCCCAATTCTTTTACAAAGTCTGCAAAAGGACGTGAGAACCCTACTTCAGTGCTTCATTTCCACCTCACTTTTATCCATCCCCTGTTCATGGAGCCAGCCGTGGCAGAGCTGTGGCAGCACATTCTCTGTGTGTGAGTGTGTGTGTGTGTGTGTGTGTTTCTTTTTTATCAGTTCCATCCACTTTATTAAGCCAATTTCTTCCTTTGAGCCCCAGCACAAGTATCACCTTTCCTGAGAAAATTCCTTGAACTGACTCGGATAGATGATCCCACTCTCTACTTCTTAGCATACTGGGTTTGTAACTTTCTCTGTTTATTCTGCCCCTTTTAGTGTTTTCTTTTGCCTATTAACACCCTTAAATTATTTTTCTTAAAAATTTGCTTTAAATATGGCTATACTGTCTCCTTTCTGTTCAGTTTTCTTGGTATGTATTTTCTCACACTTCTTTTTTTCAGTATTAGTACTTTCTACAAGTTTTTCCATTTACAAATCAGGGGTTTAAGCTACTGACCTCACAACAGTTGAAAATCCTCATACAGCCTTTAGCTTTCCCAAAATCTGACTTCAAATATCTTGCTATTGCTTAGAGGCCATCCTTACAAACAGTTGATTAAATGCATACTTTGGATATTATATGAATTATATACAGTAAAAATATGCAAAAACTCTAAGAGATCACTTCTTATTATGATCCATAATTTACCTGAGAGAGGCAATGGTCCTGTGGAGATAACTAGTGTTGCGAGGTCTTAGGGCATTTTAAATGGATAAGATACTCCCAACATTTGAGCTCAATGCAGCAGCAACAGGTGGTGGGTACCAAATTATTACAGTAGTAGCATGTAGTGCAGTATAATTCTGCATCTTTATAAAGACAAAGCGCCTTTTTGTTTGTTTGGTTTTTTTTTTGAAAGTCTTTCTATGTAGTCTGAACTGGCATTGAACTTTTGCACCAGCCTCTTTGGGCTGAAATTATAGGCATGGGTTACCAAGCCCTGCTTTGTTTATTTGTTTGTTTTTTTGGCCTTTGTTTACATTTCTCTCAACTGTGCCATTGTCTGGTCTGTGTTTATGTGCATGACTTTTGATAAATGTTAGCTTTTTACAAGAGACTTGTGTATACTCTATGGTAGAAAAGCCTGTTACGTACACATAGTTTATAAACCCATGTTGTTCAAGTGTCCATTGTATTTTCAAGGGGCCTTTTACAAACGCATTAGAGTTTTCCTAAAAAATGTCCTATCATTCAAGTTTTGTCTTTTAATTTGACTATTTAGTCTATTTTCACTTATTAGATTAGGAGTGTATTGGTGCTGCTTCTAATTTTCTCATTTTGGTCTTTTTGAGCTACTCAGATTATATTCTCTTCCATGTTTTCTGGTCTACTAGTTTCAGAATTGTACTCTTTATTCTGTTATTTTAGTGTTTACCCTCATTTGTAATATACATAAGTTAAAAATGCGCATATTTAATCAATACATTTACTTTCTCTTGAAAGAATACAGTAAATGACCTTTGAAAACATTACTCTGCTCACTGTCATAATGTCTGACACATTGTTGCCCCACATGTTTTTGTACTCAAAATCAATTACTTCTGTGATACAGGTTGAGAATCACAGTGGTAAAAGTATGGCCAGAAAGAAAGCATTATGTAAAGAGATCCTATTTGCTCACTGGCTTGAGAGAAAAGTCAGGCTTCATGGTGCAAACTACACATCACAAAATCTGTGACAGCAAAACAAGGAAACAAATGAACCTGTTTTGGTTTATTTGTTTGGTGTCTTAAGTCACAAGGAAATAGATGCATTTCCTTATAACCATTAATTGCCTACTTAATTTTGATTTTTAACTAGAATTATTAATTTGTGTTTTAACGGTACACATTACTGTTTTCACTTTGACACTGCATATATGCATACACCAGATTTGCTTTAGTTAATGTATAAATTACTTATTATTTTCAATCATTTGTAGACAATGATTAGATTTATTGACGTGTTAACTTTTTTTTGCTCATATTTTCTTTCATTTTTGGATCTTCTTTTGAGGAAATTTTCTTTCTTCCTTTGAAGATTTTTATTTTGATAAACTCCACAAAATATATTTGCTATTGTTTTTTAGTGCTTTTTAACAGTATGACTTTTTATTTATATCCTTATATTGACATAAATGTGTTCAATATTCCTACTTTCCTTCCAGACATGACAATCTTTCTGGGACAGTTAGCCTTTCTCTTTAAGTACATTCTGTAGAAAAATATATAATGTGAGGATTTCTTAGTAATGAATTGTCCAATTTTTCTTAATATTTATTTCTTTTGAACAACTGAAAGCAAATTTGTTTTGCCATTGTTCTTTGAAGACATACAATTACACTTGTCAGAATTTATCTCACAGAACTTTAATTATTTCACTGTCTTCTGTATTCCATTGTTGTTCTTGATAAGTCAATTGTCAGTCTAATTGTCATTCTTTCTTAGGTTATCTGCTTTTCTCCCTGGCTTCTTAAAATTTTTCTGTGTTCTTTAGTTTGCCTATGATGTGTATGCGTTTATTTTCATTAATCACTTTGGGATAAATTTTGTTGCTTGAATTACATAATTAATGTCTTTTGTCAATTTTAGAAGCTTCTCATAATGTTACTCTGAAATATTTCCTCTTCCACATATTCTTCATTCTTTCTGAAGTTCTGATTAAAAGTAACTCTTAACCCTGATTCTTGTATTTTTACCTTTTCCCTCTCTTTACATCTGTGGTGGCTAAAATGCTTTAATGTTTACTATACTCTCCAGCCACATGCAGTATAATTTCTAGAAGTTATATTATTCTTTCTGATACAATGCCTGGGAAATAATCCCCTTTATCCTCAGTCATGTGTGGAATGCTCTTTTATTTCTTTAAACAGAGGCTACTGGCCTATTTCATCTCCCAAAATTGCTTGATCCGGGGCTGCAATCTTTGGCCCTCTGACTCTGCCCTCCCTCCATCAGCTCACGCTCATTGGCACTTGCTGTGACATTCCTCCTGAACCTGGGTGAGGGTCCCTCCAGAGAGGTTCCTCTGGCTTCTGTCGGGTGTGAACTCAGGTGTGGGGGCACACACAGGCAGTGTGAACTCAAGCTGACACTGGCATGAGAGCTGGCTTGTAGTTCTCAGGGAAAGTGTTTTTTCTCTCTCCAGTGAGACCCAAGGTAGAAATACAGTGATTTCCTTGTCTCTCATTCTGGGAAGTGGGTCCTGCCTCTTGTTTAGTGTCTATCTGTGCCCCTGGACCTTAGGTCACTTGTGTGTTAGCTGAGACACTCTCAGGGCTGTTCACTCAGTCTCGTTCCCCTATGCACGTGCTCTAAGATCTGGGGCTCCAAGCATTAGCAGGAGCACATTGCATATCCTGACGTCTTCTCTCTGGGGGCAGAATTTCTCCTTAACTTTGACCTCCATTATTTTCTTGTCACCTCAGTTGTGCATTATTCAGGTGGTGCTAGAAGAGGGATTTTCAGGGGTGTCTCATCCTATTATTAGAAAGAGAAGTCGCTCTTATTTTTGTACTATTCTAAATTTCTCATTTTATAACATTTAACACATTCTGTTGTAAATGTTGATTAAATCTTTTGTCCCTCCCTGTTGGTTGCCTTTACCTTGAGGGTGGGAACTGTTTTTTTGTTATCTGAATTAATTGATTTCATCAAGACTTTTTAACCTCTATTACTAACTATGTACTAATGCACTGTTTCAGCTGTTGTACATATAAACATGCTGGAGGTCAAAATGGTCAAATTAAACATAATAAGCTAAACACAATAAAACAAAATAGATGCCATCATTTCTTGAATCACTGTTAGTTCGACAAATTGCCTATTTGTTCTCATAAATGCTCTATATTTACTGTTTTGTGTTAATCTTCAAAATGATCCTATAAATTCATCGCTATTCTTATTTTATTTAAAAGATGGAGACATTGAGGCTGAGAGAATGGATGGTTAGGTGGCTAGACAGGAGTGGACGAATGCTCAGGATAAGTAGCCATTGACTGTTTTAAAGGGGAAATAATCACGTTCTGTTAAATTCTTGTCATGGCTGCCTACTGCTGTGGACTCAACATTGAATACTGCTTTGGAGATTCGCTGGCAACTAGGACCAGGGAAGGCTGGATTCAGCCATAGGCTCTAGATTGAGTCCTGGATAGAGCGGTATTCAGGCAAGAATGCCAGTCCATCACAGTGTGGAGCCTTCTGGGAACAGAATCCAAATTCCAGTTGCTTTTTTATGTATCAGAATTTTTAATTGAGTCATATCTTCAAATATCTACTTAGTATGGTAGAGATTTATCTCGTCATACAAATTCTCAGATGAAGAAAACATATCGTCTATGCCCTTAGGATACTGATTCTTCACATGCAGCCAGCAAGAATAGTAATCACCTTGTAATACATTTCCATTTAATTTTATCAGTGACATCTTCTCAGCTGCACCTTGTATTTAATTCACCTTATTGTGCATCTGTGACATTTCGAATTCTCTCTCCATTCCTCTTAATCTGCCTTTTCTTAGGCTCTGGCCTTTTGTCTCCTTTGTTCTCTCTACTGCTCATCTTCTGTGGCTGCCTGGTCTCCTCTCGTTCTCCGTAGCAGTCAGCTACGTAAGGAGATGCATCCTGATACAGGGCTGCAGGCAGTAATGAGAACTTTCAGTTCTCCCGCACCATACTCTCTGTGCAGACACTGTGCTCTATCTCACTGTAGTTCAAGGCAAATGCTTGATTGGGCTCACTCCTTTTCTTTCTTTCTTTCTGTCTGTCTGTCTGTCTTTCTTTCTTTCTCTCTTTCTCTCTCTCTTTTTCGGAGTCAGCTCTCTAAATGTACTTGTTTCATATTAGAGCCCTCCTTCTTTTTCTCCTTTATTTCTTTTCCTAAATGTTATAAAAATTTTTTTTTTTGGCTCTGAATTTTCAAGAGAGGTCTATGAAATCCAACAATGGATGCTTCATGAACTTATTAACAGAGCAGGAGCTCAGTGGAAAAAGTAGCCTTAGCAGGAATTTTCATGGTTATAATTTCTCACTTTGCTTTACAAAGACAGCACACCGAGGAAAAACACATTGTTCATTTGAGAAGAGGAGGCATCAACTTTTCTGAAAAGAAATGGCGCTATATGTAAGTAGACAAAAACAGTGTAAGAAAAAAAATCATCTTGTGAAACATTTTGAGAAGTACAGAACATGGGTGCTGTCCTTGTTTTCAGTAGCTCTGTCAGGCAATGATTACCTGAGTTTAGAGAAGAAAGATTGGTGAGTCTAAAGCTTACAACTGCTGCAAATCTCACAGAGGAGTGGGTTTTGATGGATCTTAGGCCTATGATTAATTACAGACTAACAACCATATGAGTCATAGCTTGTTAGTCACATTAAAACTCTATCTAAATCAAGTTGAAAATAAAATGGGCTATAGATCTATTTTCCCACATGAAAAAATAACAGTTGGCTCCAACATTAAAGACCACAAAGCTTTTACAATGATACATACACTGTTTTCAAGCTTCCCTGAACCCCTGTAATAGACAGCTCACAAGGAACAGCAACCCAGTGGAATACAGAGAAATGAGACAAACCACCCCTAGAATCTGTGTGCTGATAAAAAGAGAAGAAAATAGCAGTATGCCTAAAGATACTAATTATATGTGTATAATTATTCCAAGCTGCTCAAAAGTCCATTTTAAAATACTGATTTTTAGGAAAATGAAGACCTGAGCATTTAAGAGAAGACAAATAAAAATATCAAAATTCCTGAGCTTTTAAATAAAATTCTCTTAACTTTATACAATGTTTGCTGCTTTGAACTTTCCCTGAACACACAACTTATTGATGGATCACCTTATTTTGCTCTATTGGATTTCAGGACATTTTTCTTTATTTTTAAGATATCTGATGTATGCAGAAGACTTACACTCATGATTTTCTTTTCCAAGTTCAGGCCCATCATCATCATCATCAGACCCAGGTCCTTATACATGCTAAGAATGCACTATACCACTGAACCATATCCCAGCCCTTCCAGGCTTTAATAAAGGGTATTTCCCAGTTGATGCCATAACCTGCCCTGTATTACAAACAGTTATGCAGATGAATCCTAGTACCACCTACATCTACTTTTTAAATGATGTTCTCTTTGTACAGCAAGATTAAAATTCAGAGACTAAATATATCTGCAATAACACAGGTCTTTTAAAATTTTGATTTGGAATAACTTGGCTTTTGATGTGGCCATTATATATTTCAGAAAATTTTAGCAATGGAAAAGTGTTACGTTCATTTAAAAAAGTGCATGAAAAGGCTCCAGAAAAATTCATCCATTCCTATACTTCTTTTATCAATGAGTAGGCAATCAAAAAGCATAAAAGTAAAGATCAAATTGCAGTACGTAGAAAGACTTTCTAAAGGTAATCTTATCTGTTTCTAGCTGTGCGTTCTCACAACACTTCTTTCATTGTGCTTGAATTTATGGTTGGTCACATACTCACGTACCCACTTTAGCATAGTGAAATGTTTCCGCTCTCTCTCACTGTGGTATCGTACTTAACATGCAATCAGGGCTCAGCAATTATGAGGAATCTGCAAAATATGACTATCTTGTTTTCTAAAGCCTCCAAAGAAAATAATCAGATATACTGGAGAAAGAATTGAAGATGGGCTTAAAGTCATTTATGTTAGAATGGAAGCCTCCCTCTCTCTCTTTTTCTTTTCTCTCTTCCTCTTCCTCTTTCTCCCCCAGCTGCTTCTCCCTCTTCCCTCTCTGTTTCTGTTTCTTATTTATTTCTTTATCTTTCTGTGGGGCTCTTCTAGATTGTGCACACTGGTCATCAACTCCTGGGCGCAAACAATCAAATGTTCCTACTACTTTAGGCTCCCGAGTAGCTGAGACTGCGGGTGAGCACAACAGTGCCCAACTCATTACCTTTATTTCTGTCCTTCACAGAATGAGCCAGTGTTCTAATATCAACAGCTCTCAGGGAAAGCATCTGGTTTGATGTCCTGTAGCCAGCAATTGCTGGTTGTATAACTATGAGCAAATCATTAAACTTTTCTGAAACTAATTTTCTCACACCTAGGATGGTGAGAATAGTAGTTACCATCTCATATAATTTTCCTACGAATTATTTTTATAGGAATATACATATCGAGCACAGTGTCTGAAATATAGTAACTCATTAAATATTAGTTACCATCATCATCACCAACAGCACTGTCCAGTTAGATTTTTTTAGTTCTTTTTTTTTTTTTTTTGTGGCACTGGGGATTGAGCTCACAGCCTCGCACCTGCCAGACAGGCGCTTAAGCTGCTGAGCCAAACTCCCAGCCCTAGTTTTTTTGAGGCAGGGTCACACTATGTAGCTCAGGCCAGCTTTGCGCTCACGTTGTAGCCAAAGCCGGCCTTGAACTCACAACGCTCCGCCTATCTCAGCCTCCCGATGTCCAGTTAGATTAATGCAATCAATAGTTTCAAATATATTTCTGTGATAATCTTTAATTCCCTTTTGCCCCATAAAACATGTTCATATTCTTATTACTGCCATTTGCCTTTAAGAGCTATTAACCCTACCATTTAACATTGGGGTTTCAAGTTAAAACAATAAAAGAAGTGCTACACCTGGTCTGAATGTTTCTCCCCCATGCTGGAATTCACATGTTGAAATCCTAACCCCCAAGGTGATGGTGTTAGGGGGGAAGTGATTTAATGATTGGGGTGGAACATAACGAATGGGATTAATGGCCTTTTCAAATGGGCTGGAGACAGGCCCCCTGTTTTTTCGCCAAGTCAGGACAGTGAGAAAGTGCCATCTATGAACCGGAAAGTCTGCATCATGAGATAAATAAACTTCGGGCAACTTGCTTTTGGACTTTTTCTGGAACTGTGAGAAATGAATACTGTTGTTTGTAAAGCAAAAAGTTTGAGGTATGCTGCTATAGCAGCTTGAATGGATTAACACAGGAAGACAATATTATTTGGATATCAATTTTCTCAAATTCTTCTATAAATTTTGTCAATTTCCCTATAAGGAAATTGACCAAAAAAAGGTTTTCTGGAGAAGGAGGCAAAATGACAATGTGATGCGTTTTTCATAAGAAGGTTAAAGGTCTAAGACTAGACATGATAATCAGAAGACAAGTACAGGCGAGTTCCCCTACCCGTGATATAACTCTGTAGCAACCAAGACTCTTGGTGGGCCAAGGACGGATGCAAAGCAGATCTGAGCAAAAGAATATAAAGTCCAAAAGCCTGTTCAAACTTATATGGGCCTTATACATGATAAAGAGGTTTTAAAACTCAGCAAAGAAAATAAGAAAAATGGGCCACTGGGACATTCATTTCTGGAAGAGAATACGAAATCAATTGAACTTGTTTTCTTTCATATTGTACATAAAAATAAACTCAAAATGGTTTAAAAACCTAAATGTGATGAAAAGAACTTGAAAAATTTTGAAAATATAGGAGAATATATTTAATATGTCAGGGTAAGAAAGGTTTTTTTATGTCAATACACAAAATCGAGATTATTTTAAAAATCGATAAATTGATTATATAGAACAGTGCTACTCATATACAGTATCTTGATATTAAAAGTGAAGTGTCTATGAGAAGATGTGCATTAATATATACAATAAATGGTAAATATTTAGAGTACATGGTATCATTTAGAAAAAAGACACTAAAGAGAAACAGGCAAGGATGTGAACAGGAAATTCATAAAATAAGAACTCTAAATGGCAAGTAAACATATAAAATTGATGTTCAATTTTACTGGTAGTCAAGGAAGTGAAATATGAAAACAATGAAGAGGAGATGTTTATTATTACCGGAAGTGATAAAAAAATTAAAACATCTGACTATCAAATATTGGTGGGAATGCAGGGAAATTGGAAACTTTATTGACTCCTATCGGTAATGCAAGTTGTCAGTCCCATTTTGAAGGCTGCTTTATCAATATCTGATAAAGTTAAAAGTGAGCAGAACCTATAACTGCACTTCCAGATTTAGACCCCAAATTCTAGAACATGGTGACAGAGACATACAGAAAAACATATGTTTATAACATTATTTGTAAAAGTCAAAATACAGAGTATGACAGAAAGATCTTGAAAATATTCACTAAAAGTTATGTAAAATTGTGATTTATACAAAGAAAAAACTGAGGTGACACCAAGACAGATATAGAGTGCAAGCAAATACATCTAGTCATACAAATGATAGATATTATAATTTATATAAAATTTGACATGGGGCAACTTATAAAATGGCATATTCAGGGTGGTGAAAGAACGAAAGACAGAAAGGGCAATAAACGAGTCAAGATATATCATATTAGAAGAAAAAAATTTAACAATTTAATAAAACTGAATTTAAAGGTAAAATGAACTTCAGTGAAATGCATATTGATTTCTACAATCTCTCTCCTATCTCTGTTGTTAAGTGGACTGGATAAACAGCACCAGTTCCCACGTGTGGCAATGAGCCGTGCAGTGCTGATGCCCAGGTTTTGGCCTCTGCTTCCTGGGGACTCAGCACTACTTGAACAGTAAGTGATTCCTGTCAGGAGCCAGGAAAATTTAATGGTATTTGAGAAGATACAGTTACCAAAATATGAGTGTGTTTTCAGAGCTGTCTGGGAGCAGTCTTACAAGGGGTCAAAATGCCTCCTAGGGTTGTGATAATCAGAGCAGCAAAAAGAAAATAATAATTCTGTCAAAGGCCATGTGTCTATAATATTACTCAAAATAAGACAATCACATGGCAGATATGGCAGCAAAAGCGTCTGTGGATTTTCAGTGATATCTACAGAAAATGCACACATCAATCGAAAGGAACGCATTGTATCTTACTTGAATCTTTTCTACTAACAAAAGGTAGATGGTGAAAATTTAAGGAAGAATCTATGGCAAAAAGTTGTAGATGAGATGCTAAAAGAAAATTAGAAAGGATGACAATGAAGAGATACCTGTAGGGTAGGATATGAGAAATTCTCACCCAAAATCCAGTTGACACAACAGCAGATGGCGTTGAGAAAAAGTCCATCCCAGTGATATATAAGAAATCACACCAAGGTTCCTGTGTTTAGTCAAACTGTTTGCCAATAACATTAAGTCCATAAACATACCAAGGTCTCAATCTATAATCTGTGAACCTAATTGCTAACCATATAGCCAATATGTGATGGTCATTTGCTTCCATGACAAATGATTTGAAATCTGATGCTATGACAGAGTACCATAAATGTTTAGCATTAATACTTTTGTATTAAGAGCATTAAATGTTTAGCATTAATACTTTTGTATTGATTATTTATAATATTTTTGCTAAATTGTATTTGTACCAACAGCCTTGTAAAGAGGCATTTAGGGAATCTGACATAGATGAGATTTCTATTGAAATATAGAAAGATTTAACTTAACTTATAAATAAATGTTCAAATGCTCTGGTAATCTGACTTGTTGGAAAGGTTTATTTAGATTTATGTTATTCATAAGCAATATTTAGATGTTTAAGAACATTTTTGTTGTTGTGTGCATTTGGAAGTTTGCCCCGGGGTGTTGAAGTGCTAGAACCAGATGTATCAAATTTGTGGTTTTAATTAAAAAATGTTTACGAGAAATTATTTAAATTATCTTTAAATATTTTCAAATTTGGGGGGATTTTTCTTTAAACACATGAACAAATGGAGTAGTAATTCAAGAAAAATTCACTGACATTTTAATTTATTCACAAAACTGATAATTTTGAAATGTAAGATTTGTCAATGTACTTTCATTTTTAGAAAAGACAGGCTTTCAAATTAAACCTCTGTTAAGACCAATAACTAACTATAGATACTCTTTTGCTGGATTGAGAAAGCCATCTCTTCACAGACATCAAAGGAGTAATTAGTGAGTCTAGGTGGAAAAAATCAAGCAATGGAAAATAACATACCATATGATGAAATTTTTATAAATGAAGAAAAGTAACACAAATGATTCTGCACATTAAATATTTGTGGGTTACCATAGAAATTATAATAAAAATACAAAATTGTAAACCAAGGTGGGAACATAGCAGATATCAAAAACTGTGCAAAGTTAGTATTTGTTTATTGGCAGCAGGCAGGTTGTAGATTATTATGCCACCCATTGGGTTTTAAAGTTTTATTTTTTAATATGTAATTAAAATAAACATTTAACTAAAAATATGTAAAGACCTCAAGGGGCCAATGAAACATTGAATTAGATATAGACACAGGCAATTTAAATATAGGATGATGGATGAGTAATTAAAATTATATAATAAAACATTTTCAAGTAAAACGAAATTTCTGCCAGAGTGTCTCACATATTATTATGAACATACACATTGATAACTGAACATTTATTGTATTCTTTCTAGTGAAGCAGGCAAAATTAATGTGTATCTAAGGAAAATAGAAAGATGAAATATGCTATTTACAGTAAAATTTGGAAATAAACTAGCAAAATCTTCATGAAAACTCCAACATGGAGAAAAGTTTATTTTCCAAAATCTAAGTGCAAGGAACGTTGATTTATTCTTGTGGAATTCATGACATTATTTGCGGAGAATTAATATTACTGAGTAAAATAATCACATTTTTTTGGTGGAGGGCTGGTCATGCAGCTGGGAGATGCTGTGTAAAACAAAGCCAAGGGCTTACGTGGCCCTTGCTGACTTCATTACGATGATGCTATCTTGGTGGACCTACTGTGAAGGGGTGTGGAACGATACTGTGTTAAGTCCCCTTATTATCACCTTTTGCATAAAGCAAGGTTGCAAATGCCTTCAGGCTGCTTCTAAAAATGAAATTCCACCAAAAACTTTCCACACCGAAGATAATCACAGGGCATGTAATTTTCAGGCAATTCCAGATCCTGATTGCCAAAATCTTTTCACAGATGGCAACATTACAGGAAGAAATACAGCATTGTTTAAATAATATTTGACTTACAATCCTGCCTTGCCTTTTAAAAATGTCTATTTCGTACAGAGGTACTGATCTTATTTTGGTGAAATTTTAAGTTCATACATTTCAGGGAAGTATGTCACTTAGTGAAGCACGGGGACTAGGGACAGAATACTTTGCCCTTTCCCGTCTGGAGCCTGGTTTCTCCACGTGCAGAGTGAGGACCGGAGTTCACACTTGCAAGCGTCCTGAGGAGTAAGGGCCCTGCGCGGCACTGAGCGCAGTGCTGTTTGCGGCAGCCACTCAAGGAAGGGCAGCTTTGATGACTGCAAATGCTGTCCCTAGTGCAATTATTATTCATCTGACAATGGCCTGTTGATTGTTTTTCTTCTCATTATTTCCACTGGATTTGAAAAAATCAATACTCTTGCTGGCTTTCATTACTATATGTATACATATATATATATGAATGAAAAATATAAGTATGTATGTATGTTTTGAATTGATATCTTAGAAAGTTCCTGTTCTGGCTTGGTTTTAGTAATTTCAGTAATTAAAGTGAAACTAGTTTCCTGGAAAATCTATTGTGTGATACTAAGTCATTTACAAAAAATAGTTATGTTGATAGACCAACGGTGTTCAAAAACTACATTTACCATGGTTTCTATGATTTGACTGACTTATTTACTCTAAAAATTTCAGTGAGTATTTATTTCTTCTAGGTAGATAAATGAATACACCTTTTAAAATTTTCAAAAGAAATAAATGACAATACATATCTTATCTAATTTAATAAGTTATTTATAAAGTGCTTTCTAGAAAACTAAAACCAATAACATTCTCTTACTTTCCCACTTTGAATATAGCAAAGATAAATTAGTTTTGATACCATTAAAATGTTTGTCCTTTCAGACTGGAAGAGACATTTTCACTTGTGATTAAAAGTATGATTTTTAATGTTGAAAGCATATCATAATCAATGCTTCAAATATAATATCCAACTGGATTTAGGTTTATTAGTGTGAAATAAGGAACTTTAATCCAAAGATACATTTCAGAGTCTATATATTTCTGGTTGTCATGGTTTTCTCATATCCTTTCTCAACACTTATCAATACTCTTGCTGGCTTTCATTACCATATATATGTATATATATATATATATGAATGAAAAATATAAGTATGTATATATGTTTTAAATTGATATCTTAGAAAGTTCCTGTTTTAAGGGATCTCAGATCATTCTGTTGTCTTGGAAGCAAAAAAGTTTTTCTAGATTATTTTCATTGCATTCAGAACATGCTACTCCTATTGAAATACTCTGGAGGTATAATTAAATAAACTCTGGAGGTGTAATTAAATTCTAAGGTGGCTACTAACATGATTAAGGAGAAAGTACAGGAAGGCTTTTTTAAGCCAGGTAAAACCATTATGCAGGCTGCTTTGCTCAGTAATAAATCACATCTGATATCTGGAAGCAGAAATAGCATGTAAGCATTTCTGTTCTTTCCCTGTCCATAAGAGGTGGCAGGATGGTATTAAAATATGTTTTTCAATTAGGTCAAATGAAATCTCACCTGACTGTACAAGAACTTTCACAATTGTTTTATTTAGTGGAGTTTGTGACTTTTTTACCAAATCAACGGTAAATTTTAGGAAGAACAATCACCATGTTTGTGGCAATTGTAACATAATCATGAACTTCAACAATTATTTTTGAAGAACATGACTCACAAGTTCCAATAAGCAAAGATAACTAAAAAGCATCAAGCATGAATATCATCTTCAATCAGTATGTGTTTTACATGAGTTTCTATAATATTAGTGCCAGACAGAAAAGGTGAATTAGAAAAATTATCTGAATGCAAACTATATAAGGAGAATGAAAATCCCATCTCACCACTGAGGAAAAAATAGAAGTTATAGTAATTCTAGAAATGTTTAGATTAAAAAGGAAGGAGATACTTTCACTAAGTGTGTAAGATGCTTCAGAAACTCTTAAGAAAAATTTGAGCATTCTCATTTCTGGAGATTTTTAGAACAAAAAAACCCCAAGCATTTCTTTCAAATTATGTTTTAGTGGAAGAACTACATGATAAGTGCAAATGTTTAGGTTCTCCAATACCTACATAAACAGATGACTGCACATAAAACAATTTAATATAAAATAGACACTAATCTCAGCATTTTCCCCATTTTTAATCATAGGATACATATTTTTAATACTCTTCAAAGAGGGCAATAATGAAAAATATTTCATTAGGATTGCTTTGAATGTAGATACACCCTCCATTTTTTTTTGCACAAATTAAAAATGAAAAAAAATTTCCTCACTGTAAAGCAGCAAATCCAAGGCCCTGGTGCTACATGGCCTAGGTTCAAATCTTGGTTTTACAGTTACTGTTTGCATGACCTTAATGAAGTTACTTAACTATATGAGGATATCTAGGAGGGAAAGCTATACCTGCCTAATAGAGTTTTTGAGAAAATTAAATGAAATGATACACATAAAGCTCCTGGGAAAATGACTTGCATGTGGAAATTGTTCAAGTATCAGCTATGATTGTTATTTCAGACTAGACGCTCATGAGACAGATGCCGCCCATGTAAGCAGCATACATTTTGGGTCCTCTTTATGTTTTCACACAGTAGCTCTCTTTATTCTTTCACAACAATGTCATTTTGGGATTCAAATAAGCAAATAATGATGTTGTAGAAATGACACTGAATCTGTTTCAACTTTAATCATTTCTAAACTTCACTTAATTATAGCATCAGGTTAACCACACGTATCACATTAGATCATGACTCAGAGAGGCATTAAGAGCACTTCTTTCAGGAAGTAAAGAGATGGGAAATAAGTGCACAGTAAAACAGCATATAGGCTTGGATAAAGGTACAAATATTAAAATTAGTAACCTTTCCGTCCATCCACCCATCCATCCATCCATCCATCCATCCACCCCTCTCTGTAATTCTTCTGTCCATGCATCTATCCATCAAGGACTTACTGAAAATCTGCTTGGGGCTGCAGAGACTACAGAAACTCTATAAATAATCATGCATCTTTTCCTGGAGATCTATGTTTGCTTATTTTACTATTACTATTTTTTTTCTTGACTCTGGCTAAACTCCCCATTCTGGCAGGAGATAGGAAACATTAAAATTTCTTCAAATACTCTCAACATAACAAGTTATGTTTTCACTGCTCTGAGAAAAACAAAACAAAATAAAACAAAAAACAAAACAGAACCTTTAATGTTGCAGATGGATGCCTGGCCAATTTTAGATTCTGCTAGGTGGTGAGTTCCTCGGAATCACACCCAAACAGTGAGATTAAAAAAAGTGTGATGGTTAATATTGATCAGATACTTGATTGGTTTGTGATATGTCCCGAAGCTGTTCAAAGCACATTCCTGGATGTGTCTGACTGGGAATTTTATCTGGTTTCTGGCATCTCATCTTGGGCTTTTCCCTTGCTTTTTGCTTCCCAGCCATCATGACTATTGCTCCCTTGAAAGCTTTGAAACAGCCCAAACAAGCATCTCCTCCTTTAGGTTGTGTATGTCCGGGTATTTGATCTCAGCAACAAAAATCTGAATACCACAGAGGGAGAGGCATCCTTGTGCTTATTACTGGAAAAGATCACGCCTTCAATTTAAAACTTTACATAGAGAATCAGACTTTGGCCTCTTTAATTTCACTCTGGAGCTTATTTTTTTGTTTTTCCTGAAGCAACAGGTGGCTTTTAATTTACATTTAGGTTAAATATTTTTCCTTTTTGGAATAACAGGGCAAGAATGATTTTGCTAGTTATCACCACAAATGAGTTACCGTCAAGTAAAATAAATCTTTAACTTTAGTGAATATTACTTCTTTATCAAGTGATTCTAGTACACATTTGTTTATTTAGCAGATTCAATGACAAGGGAGTCAGCAGCTGTAGCACAATAGCATTTATAGCATATATATGCAAATACATTACAGAGAATGAAAACTAAAAGGAAAAAAAAAACAGATAGTAATCTACTGCCACTTGTTTTCCAGAATTTTCTACTGGTTTGCAGAATCAGAATCAAAATATATTACTTGGTCAAAAACTGAGAAGTCCAATTAAAATGTGATGAATATTTAAATGACCACTTCTTCCAGAGTAAAAAATAGTAAGGAAGTCCTTCTCTGGTTGCTGTAGATTTCTGTCTCTGGAATGTGCAGACAATAGGAATGTAGTGGGAAGACTCCTTATGGAGAGGCTTAGAGAGTACTTATGCACAGTGACAGTGGCTTTGTGTGAAGCACCAAGCAGACCAGTACTGGCCCTGTGTGTGGATTCTCAGGGTATCTACTTGACAGCTAGAAAACATGGTCTTATGAAGATATTGCTCTCAAATGGTTAAAACATAAAGGAAAATAAAAACACAAGACAAAACTGAATAGCAGAGAAGTAACCATTATCATTTTCTACTGAATATTTGACTTTTCAAAGCCTACATATCAGTGATGGCGAATCTTTTAGAGACTGAGTGCCCAAACTGCTACCCAAAACCCACTTATTTGTCCCAAAGTACCAAAACCGCAATGCAACCTGAATACTGAGGTTTTAGTGTAGAAAAAGCAACTGTTACGGAATGTTCAGCTGCTAGGGTGACTTGGCTCCAGTGCCAAAAGAGAGGGGTCCGTGGGCCCCACTGCAGGACACGTGCCATGGGTTTGCCACCACTGCTCTATGTCAAATATAGTGTGACCGTCATTATGACGATACATACGGGAAGTATGTGTGACTCAGATATTTTTACCTTGCATCCTTTTATCTGGGTATGAAATTTCTACCTAGTTATATGTTAGATAAAAAGGCATTCACATTCAAAGAATATAACTTTTTAGAACAACAGAGTTACATTAAAATGAATGAAAGCTTCAAATATAGGGATGAAGTTTAATCAGGATAAGGAATTTATTGCAGTTTTTGCCAAGTTTATAAGGAACATCAACATGAAAACATTAAAAGACCAAAAAGTATTATCTGGGGGCAGAGTTATTTATCTTGCTGTCGTTTTAGTCACAACAAAAATCTAGATATCTGATTATGTAATGCAACAATTTACCATGATTTCAAATTTTAACAGTTTTTTTTTTTTTTTTTTTTTTAGAAAGTAGTCAAACAGAATTATAATGAAAGGCCAGGACTTCAGAGATAGTTCTACTTTAAAAGCAGAAACACGAGCAGATGAGATTTTGATAAGGCCACTTTGATGATGGACTTTTGAAAGCAGTCATTTGATGAGAGAACATCTTGATATTCCCTAAGATGTAAACCATCAAACTCTTCACTTCTTAGAAAACCAAATTCTTTGCACAGAAGTCCTCCCCATTCTCTGCCTGGCCCTTGTATACCCTGGCTTGTGGGCTGTCCGGAATTTGCATGCAGCCTGTGTAGGTCTCAACCTGACAACCTGGGACTCCCAGATATGTTGGGGCACATCTTGGAGGATGATGGCAGGGAGCAAGGCACATCACCACGCTTATTACTGAAAACCACCAACCCCTTCAGTTTTAAAGAATTGACATCTTGAAGTAACTGAATGTCAAAGGGCTGTGTAAAAATGTTCTATCTTTGTAAGTGCGATGCTTATAAAAGATGAGTGAGGAAGTTAGGAAAGGGAAGACTCTCATGCACTTACCTGAAGTAAATGCATAAATGGGAAATAGTGCAACCTTGGACTCCCGTGTCCTGTCACAATAGTTACTGAATGCACTGTGGTACCTGTCAGAAGCAAAGCTCAGTCTGGTCCACTGTGATAACTTCTGGTTACTATGCCTCTCCCTATCATGACTGGAATTAAATTTCTATTAGGTGTTATCCAATTTCTTGAGTCTTGGAGGTTCAACAACTCCCTAGGTTTTGAGGGACAATTTTATCTTATGAAATCTAGGGACAAACAGAAATAATTTTATGATATGAACTTGAAATCAGGGCCTGCAGAATATGTATAATGTTCTTGTGCACATTAGAAAAACGCAGGCCAGGAGTGGTGGCACACATCTGTAATCCTAGCACTCAGGAAGCTGAGGCAGGAGGAACACTGTGAGTTCAAGGCCTGCTTGGGCTACAAAGTGAGTTCAAGGCCAGCCTGAAATGCATAATGAAAGCCTATCTCAAAAAGATGCAAAGAAAAGGAAAGGAAAGAAAAAAGAAAACAAAAGGAAAAAGGCAAACCCTTGAGAAGGATCAGTTTCCAAAAGGGCATCTACACCCTGCAGCCCCATCCAGACCACAGAGCTCGGCCACAGTTACATGGGTGAGTCTGAACCCTTTCCCTGACTTGGTTGGCTGGGCATCCTACAGGACACAGCCCATGCAGATGTATGCGGAGCTGTGGTCCTCCTTCGTCTCAAATAGCAATGACAGCACTGTTCTGCACAACAGTTCTCTAATTATTTGAAAACAGCTACTCTATTCCCTTCGCAATTTCTTTCCTTTGGATTAAACACTTTGAGTTCCTTCACTTATTCCTCTTTGAAAATTATCTTTAAATCCCTTCACCTTCTATTGGTTGTTCCGAAGATACTTCCACTTACCTACATACTTCCTTTAGATATCTAAATGAAACACAGCACTAGTCCAGGCCAATGGGAAGTTATCATGTCCCTCACTCTACAACATTCTGTGTTTCTTTTAAAGTAGCCTGAAAATGTAGGGTTGTAATGGCAGGCAAAAGGTACTCTGGGCTTTTTTAGTATCAAGTATTCTAGGTTAGATAACTATCAGATTGAACAAAACCAAAGTTGTATTTTCTTAAAAAAAAATATATATATATATACACACACACACACACATACAAGAAGAAGCATGAAGAAACCTGTGAAAAATTTTGACAAAGGAGGGAAGGAAAAAGACAATCAGAGAGACAGAGAGCAAGTAAGTGTGTGTGTGTGTGTGTGTGTGTGTGTGAGAGAGAGAGAGAGAGAGAAGTGAATCAGTCTTCCTGTGTTCCATAGGTTGACTTCACACTTCCAATCTTCCTGCCTCAGTCTCCTGAGTAGTTGAGATTACAGGTGTGTGCCACTGACAGTTTTGTGATATATATTTAATTAGATTAAGGCTTAATAACTTCCATAAAGCAAATGCTGACTCACCCACATAATTTCAAACTATCTTCCTTCAAACTTATGTTCAAGCATGTGTTTATTATTTGGTTATTGCATTAATATGTGTTCTGTGCCTTTTATGTTGTAGTAGAGTCACAACTCACTAAATACAACAACTTCAAAGGCAAATGGAAAAATGCATATATATATATAAAATATATATGTATATAAATATATATAGATAAAATGTATATGTATATATATGTATGTACATATATATGTACATACATATATATACATATATACGTACATATATATACATACATATATACATATGTATATATGTGTATATATATATATGTATGTACATATTTCAGGGAACAAATAATTGGAGTTCATGCAAACAAAGAGAAGATGGTAAACAAAAATGAGGCTTACATACTTTTGCCATATTAAGGGAGGACATTCCAAATATATCTTGAAAAGGCTGAGGATGTTGATGATAGAAATTGTAAAGTCCAGGGTCCTCAGGCAGTACAGGTAGATCATAGCACAGCCTAAGTTCTGAAATGGCTTTCAAGGTTTTAAATTGACTGACAGTGTGGCTGCACAGCAAGGACTGATGCGAAATAAAGGATTTTACCAATGTGTGGCTCAGTGATAAATACTTTTCAGAGATGAAACTAAAATCTTCATAGATGAGGCCCGAAGATGGTGCCTAAAGTAAAGCAGGTGGGTGGAAATAATAATCAGCATGAGGAGACATTGCAAGATGGCACAATAAAGTTGTCAACATGAAGACTCCAGAGTCAAGACAGACACGGTTTCAATCATGATCACCATTTTATACAGTGTGACGTCTGTCCAAATTGTTTAATTTATCTGAGTCTTAGTATCCATATTTACAAAATGAGCTTAATAATAGCCACTTTGAACTACTGTGCAATAATTAAGATTATATTATATAAAACTCCCAGGAAATAGTGTATGTTCAATAACATGTTCGTTATATTCAATAACATGTTGTCTATCAGGAAAGTTGACACATTCACTATGATGCCAGGAGGGCATTAAAGGAATGGAGAGCTGGATTTAGATCTTTAATTGATCATTCTGGTTTGGTTTTAGCACTGGATACAAACACTAGCATGCATTCCTTCACTTTAAATAATATGCTGTGAAGTTTCCATCAACATGGCGGAATGCAAAGAACAGCTTTTCTCTGTGGAAAAACACCATCTCTTTTCCCATGATCCAACACTAAAGATTCTAGGGGCTTAAAAGCACCCATAAGCACAGAGGTAAATGATGGCTACACACTGCAATGAAGACTTGGGAATCCTCCAGGATGAATGGTATGCGTTCACAGAAAACATGATTAGTAATCTCCAGTTGTCAGAGAAAAAGTACATAGCCAGGAACCAAGCAAATAATATGCCCAAATGTCTCCACATTGTTGGCCTAGGAATTGGGGCCAAGCTTTCATGCCATGTCTCCAGCGGGCATACACGTAGTGCTTGTTTTCTGGATGACAAAACATCCAGTCCTGGATCCCTTCTGATTGAAGGCCCTCAGAATAGAGACTAGCCTGTAAATGAGATAAGGCACTGAGTCTTAGAGAGACTAGGGTAGTAACACTAGTATTACATGACCCCAAGATAGGTTTAATATTGTGTGATGAATCCACTAATTCCTTAGTGCCTCTCATTATTGTGCATGAAAAAGATTATATCTACAAGGTGCTTTATGCATTGACCTTCTGTATTTTGTCCAAGAGTGTTTTCAGTGGACCTTTTTCTGATGACTTATGGAAGAATTCATACTTGAATGACAGCAGAGTTTGCATGTAGAACCTCAAAAAGGAAAGTGAAGACACAGTGGTGTGGAAAGAACTTGAAGTTCAGATCTGGAAGATCTGGGGTTCAGGTCCAGAATTCCAGAGATGGCTTTTGAGCATCACGTAGTTCCTCCGCTAATTCAGACTTCTGTTCCTCATCATCAAAGTGAGGATTATGACGTCTACTTCCAAAGATGCTATAAGGATCAAATGAAGAACTATAACTCATATAATGTAGGTCCTCAAGGAAGGAGGTTCACAACAAGTGTTTATTGGATGAAGGATAGAAACTATTTCTCATGGGGTAGTTATCCAAACAACAGAAGCTATTGTTAGCTACTAATTAAAACATTGACTCAAATGTGAAAACCTTTGTATAATTCTTGAGACTCTAGTTTTTCCATTTCCTTGGAATACATTTCCTGTCCTCTGACTGAAGGTAATAAATTCTGAAACAACAGTTAACAACAAATCAAAACTAACATTTTATTCAAAATTTAGAAAAGTGAGTCAGCTGAAAAGAAGGTAAGTAATTAGAGACTGTAGTAAGACTTTAGGGACTGTGTGTGTTAAACGAAAATGTATAAATGCTATTACTGGTAGAAACGAGTACTTTCAGACAATTCTTCATGGCCTTATAAAATCAAATTCATTCAAGTTTTGGGTACTCTATGCATTTTAATATCTAGTAGATGCTGTCTTATGAGAATATCAGGTTATTTTGCAAAAACCAGGTTAATACTGCTGGAAAAACCTAGGGTATAGGAAATACAAGCAACCTAACTAAAATTATTTACTGACCCAGATTTTCTTAGTGAGCAAACATTGCTTCTGGGAAACAGCTTTGGATTTTGGAGTTGGTGTGAAGTTAGTAAGGCTGCTAGGACTTTAGTCATTTATTATATGTGTGCTCTAGGTTGCTTTGTGTCAGGAATAGTACTGATGGCTCTTATTATTTATTGATTGTAAGAGGAAATGTAACAAGACAGAGCCCCAGGAAGAATTTCAGGTGGCATCCCAAGACTTAGCCAAAGCCAAGCTAGTGAAGGCAGGTATGGAGTACAAAGGAAAGGGCTTAGGAATTTTAAAAACTGTAAGTAAAATAAAGGCAAATAGGAAAGGTATGCTGAAATACAAGAATTATGAAACAGGCAGCAGGTTCTCGACATAGTTGCGATTGTAGGCTTGAGCTACTTGCAGGTGGAGGCCGTGGTTCCTCCACAGAATCAGGGAGAGGGAGACAGAGAGACCATGAGATAAACTGGCCCAACCTGGGAGCCACTGGCAGGAGGAAGAGGCGGTCTAAAAATTTCCTGCTTGTTCTGTTCACTTACGATACATAATACTTGTTTGCTTTTTTCGGTTGTAATTTATGTTACCCATTTGACTATAGTGGTAAAGAATTTAGTTTCGAACAAGTATCACATTTTAGTGAACTTGAATAAAAAGAAACATTTTTTTCCCCCAGAAATATCCCTATACCTAGTAAAGGCATTAGTTTAGGCATAAGTAAAGGCATTAGTTTATACCTAGGGAAAACTAATGCCTTTACTTTGTTGCCAGGTAGAAATCGAGCAATCTTATTTGTGTCTACCTACTTTTCCTTACCTGCAGTGAGCTCTTCTGGAGAGGAGTGATTATTTCTCAGAATGGTTTTTAGCTGACTTTCTAAAGAGCTGTATTTTCCTCTTTTGAAGGTTTCTGGAGTCTTTTCAATAAAATACCTTGTGTTTAATGAAAAGCAAGAATCTGAAAAATGCAATGTGGGGATATATTATTTTAAAAGCTCACCTGGATCAAAGAAAGACTTATCTCTAACATGGATGTGATGTGTGGTGTCAGGGTGGCGCCGCTCCCTCTCTGAACACACTTGATGGATTCTGCCCATGTCCACTTATCCAATAACTTGGTTTAAAGGGTCTGAAGAGACTGTAGCTTCTACTTGGATGTAAATATGGTGTAAAAAGAGGTGAGAAAAGGTCAACTTTTCTTGTAAACCAAGATAATGTTTTTCATATATTCCCACCTAACCTATTTAAACCGCTAACTCCTGCCCGAGGCATGCATCCTCTATACCTTATAAAGCTGTTTATACAAACAGTATCAACTGAGGCATATGCTGCTGCCAGTTTTTAGCTTATGTTCTCCAGAAAAATATCACTTCTTTGTTTTTTTCTATGTTTCTATAAGTAGTAGTCCAAAGGTAGTTAGCTTAAGAAAAAACAAAGAAACATACTGTATACGTAGATAAAAGACACTGGCTGTGTTTTATTTTCCTTAGCCTGACAGCATCACCTGAAGAACTTCTTGATTATGAGGGTGGTAAAACATCAGAATGAACTTATGAGATATTCTGCAAATTTTTTAAAAAATTGTCTTTTGGAAAGCTCTTTGCTGAGAGAGCTGAAAATACAGGAAAAGAAAAAAAAGAAAAGAAAGAGATTGAAAACCATGGCTTCCCAGCACATCTGAATAATATGAGGAAAGGCGGTGACTTGTCATTGACCCTGTTCAGTTATGAGAATATCTCAAGTAGATCAAAAACTCTGAGTCAACTTCTTTCTTTTATTCTGGAGACCCGACGTTCATGGCTCCTCACTCACTCCTCCGTGGAGGGTTGGCTGTCCTCTTTAGCTGAACTTCTTCATTCTGGTCACATCCTCAAGGGTTTCAAATTGCTTGGTGGTCACTTTTCTAATCCTATCAGCTAGGGAATAATTTAAGAGACTGGATGGCAATATTAATGTTGCTATCTAAAAACCTGAGCTCTCAACCCTAATATTCACAGGACACTTCGGATAGAGCTTCTAAGATTGCATACACTGCACACAAATCTCCATGAAATGCATAAAAATACAAAGTATAAGCAAAAGGAAAATAGGGTGGATTTTCTAGCTTTTCTCCCTCAAAATACACAAGCACATCACATACCACACACAGGCTAGGGGTGAACCAGAAATATGTAAACACCAAGGAACAAATAAGCATCAAGGATTAAATTCACAACCCCCTATGTATAAAATACAATGATGTTCCTGAGGGAGAGTATCCCAGAAATAGAGTTTCACAAGAAAAATGGATACTGGTTGGCTAAAGTTCTGACAGTAGACAATGAATAAACTGATTATTTAAAAGTCACTGACTCAAGTAATTTGAAAAGGAAGAAAAAAATAACCTATGCTGTGTTAATGTTTGGATATTGTACTGAGAGCTTTACAGGAAATGTCTCACATATTCCTCAGAAGAGTGCTTCCGGTTGTATATCCCATTTATTTGCCTTCTTCCGTTACTGTTACTCCCACTGTTCTGCAGAAGTTCACTTAAAAAAGCTAAAGAAGCCAAATGCACACAGCGTTACAGGGTGAAGCCAAGACTCCAGGGTTTTTCAAAAAGTTTCCTCCTGGGAAAGGTCGAGCACTTTGCAAAGGTCCTATTGAAAATTTCAGACTGAAATAGACTTTAAGGGGGACTGAAGGGTCATCTTGCAGACAAATCTTCAGATTAAATAATTTTTGCTTTCCACATTTAAAGAATATCATTTTAACAATAAGTACTTAATGCCCTGATGAGAATTTTTTCTCATGGCATTATAAAATAGGAAGGCATATGTATTTAAAGGAAAAATTTATCATTATTATTGTTATTATTATCATCATCACCATTATTGGGATATATTATAATGAAACCTTATTAAAATTATAATAAAGAGCTGGAATTAGTTAATAAAGAGGTTTCTTCACTCTTTGAATATATAAATATTTTGTGTTGCATGGCATAAACAGGCCTAAACTGAGGAAAGATGGGAACTAGAGAATACTCTTGAGAAAAAGAAAACTTTTCACTGTAAACAAGCAGAGACTCAAAGAAATTTCAAGTCTAGTATTGAGCGAACTGTATACCTTCCCCCTCTTCCCCTATGTTACCTATGACTGGCTATCAAGACCATTGAATTGTTCATCACAATACAACTTACTCACCTGCAGATCTCACTCAGATTTCACTGCTGTTTGAACTCTTTTGAAGATGCATGCACAGTTTTATGAAATTTTATTACACATGTGAATTTAAACACCCACCACCTCAAGCAGATCTGGAGATGTTTTGGAAAGAAAGAAGAGAATAGAGAGATGCTCTAAGAAACTTAATCTCAGAAAGACAAATAAACGGGATATGAAGCTAGAAGTTTTAAAAGAAAAAAACGGAGAAAATAAACATGAAGCAAAGACCTATAGTACATTGAAAATATAAAAGTAAATGTTAGAGAGCAATAATGAAGGGAAATCACATTTTGAAGTTTACAATTTTCAGCAGAATGAGGGCAAAGTAAGTATATTTTTATATGTTCTCTAATAAGACAATGATCAACTCCCTATTCCTAAATTTAGGAGTCAGAAAAAGAACCCCTCTTCTTGAAAAGATAGTATAAAATGACCGCAACACGGAAACATCTAGTCTCACTGTGCAACTACAAAAGAACTTTTGAAATAAATTTTTACAGATATAATCATATGAATATAATTATATTCATAGAACTACACATGAGAAAAAGAGAGAGAGAGGGTGAGAGAGAGAGAGAGAGAAAGAAACTATAAGTGTGAAGAATAGAGTTGTTCTTCAAATGGAAAGAAATAGGTGATATGTTGTATAGTTATAACAAAGATTTGTAAAAATCATGAATTTTCGTAGTATGTAAAATGTTTATGTCAACACTGCAGACAGTATCCATTTTTAAATTGGTATTTTAAAATTGTATTAGCACATATTTGCAGTTCATCAGGAATCCATTCATTGTGGGTGGTTGGTTTGTGTACACGGCACATCTTATTTCTGTTCGTGTCCTTCTCCTGCCTCCTTCATCTGTTTCTTAGTACCCTTTCCATTGACCAGAGGTCTGGCTTCCTTTTTCCTATTGTCTATCTTTTATTTTCCTCTTTGATTTATTTATACTTTAGGTTTCTCATAGAAGAGAAACCATACAATTTTTAAGCTTGTGTGTCTGAGTTATTTCATTTTACATTATGGAATCAAGGCTCCTCCGTTTTCCTACAAATGATTCAAATTTATCTTTATGGCAAGATGGAGTTTAAATGCCACATTTTTTAAAATTCATGCATCTGCTGATGGACATGTAGGCTCACTTCCATGGTGTAGTTATTGTGAATTGTGCTGCTATAAAGATAGGTATGCATGTATCACTGTAATATGATGTCTTTCGCTCTCTGGAGAAGAGAATTAGAAGAGGAATGGCTGGGTATTCCTTTTTCTATGTTTCTTTTCTTCTCTTTTCATTTAGCAACAGAGCTTTCCTTCTGTCCTCGAGGTTGAACTTGCTGTTTGTTTCTTTTGAGCAGAAAAATTATGTGAAATCCAATTCTGGAAGATGGAACCTGGGTAAAATCATGTTAGAGAGACTTCTTGGATTGAGAAAGGAGAGCCCGGAGTCCCCCCTGTGCCTTCCTGTTGTTGATGCTCTGTGAGGATTAGGTGCTTGGCACTACTGTAGCTGTCTTGTAACTATGAGGTGAGGACAAGAGAATTACATAGAAGCTGAGTCACAGTTATTGTCACGGAATTAATAAGAGATTACCCAGTCTCTGGGTTTCCAGCTATGTGATAAAATTAAAGCCTATTACTATCTTAGTCAAGTTTGAAAAGAAACTCTCTCATTGGAGGCAAATGTGCATTAATTTATTTAGAATAGAATCATGTAGGAACACAGTAGTGACTATTAAATACTGATGATATGTCAAGCACTACACTATGGCTTTTATGTCAGCATTTCTTCTGAAGAATTATCTATGAACACACAGAACAGAAATCATCACAGTCAGGTGTGTTGGTGCATACTTGTAATCTCAGCTTCCTGGGAGTTTGAGGCAGGGGCAAAACAAGTTTGAGATCAGTCTGGCCAATTTAGCAAGATCTTGTCTCAAAATAAAAATAATAAAAGGATAACATGTGACTTAGTGTTCCCTAGGTTCAATCCCCAGGACCACAGGTAAAAAAGAAAAGTTCAAAAGCTGAGAATGGGCCAAATAATATCATTTTCATTGTGGAGATTAAAAAAAACCAAAAGAAAGTTATGCTTTAGGGCTTTTGGTGTTGAAAGTAAGTATGAAAATGGAAGTGGAGTAATAAAAAAGAAAAATACAATTATGTGTTTCTTAACCTCAAATGTATCTTTTAACTTCAAAACCTAGAGATCTTAGTGATTAGATGTGATTTGGCAAGAGAAAGGCTGTTTCCAGGCTTTATGAGAATGAATGATTCTGGGCATTTCATCTATATATATGTCTTATCTGGATCTGTGGTATTTTCATTTTCATGACAGGAAAAAAAGTGGGACAGAAAATTTTAAAGTATAAGAAATACAAATTTACCCAAGAATGCTATTCTGTAAGTTTCACCCAAAGTTTGCAGTTGTCTAGAGAAAGAAGTTAGGGGAGTGTCCATATTGAGAAAGAAAGATTTAAATCCATTAACCTTAGACTGTCTTTTTTTTTTTAAAAGAGAATGAAACAAAACAAAACAGAACAAAGCAGATCAAAGCAAAACAATGCAAGCAACACAGGATTTCAAAACCAGACAGCAGGAAATCAACAGTGGCCACCATAATTTCTCTTGTTTTCTTTGAGATAGTTGTCATTATCTTCACACACAATGAATTCAAACAAAACAAAATAGTATAACACTGATCAAAACAAAAGCATGAAAGCATCAAAGGCCCTCAAAACCAGACAATAGGAAAATCAACAATGGCTACCATAATGTCTCTTGTTCTCTTCAAAATAGCTGTCCACACCTTCACACATATTGAAATCAAATAATACAAAACAGACCAAAACCAACCATAACAAAGAATAAAAGAATTATTGGGCTTCAAAACACAATGATAGGAAATCAGCAATGGCTACCATAATGTCTTGTTTTCTTCAAAGTAGCTGTCATACCATCACATGTATTAAAATCAATTCTTATAAATGCTTTAGGAGAAGTTCTAGGCATGTATAAGCCTATATATATGTACACCTATACTTTCTGTACTAGAGGGAAAAACAAAACAAAACAAAACACAAGGAAAACAAGAAACAAAAGAGACAAATAACAATAACAAGGAGCCCAAAACAATAACAATGTGGGCTTGCTTGCAAAACAAGGTGGTAGGAACATAACTAAGGTTGTTATTTTGCATAGTTATCTTCAAAGGAGTTACTCAGGTTACCAGATATAAACAGGTAAGATTGATCTAATCTTATGAATGTTAACTGTTTTGTTCCAAGAACTAACAGAATTAGTAACACAATCATCCTAGCTATCTTAAGTGTGTATTTACAAATTTATATTTTTTTCTTTTCCCTTCCTTCTTTTCTCCTTTTCCCTATATAAGCTATTTTTTCCCCTTTGAGCAGTTTCTAACCCTTTCACAATATTTACTGAAGATTTTGTATCTTATTTACTCTTTCAGTTTCTTACACTAGAGAGACAATACACTGTGGAAATTGGTCTGGAGGTTCCTCAAAAAGCTGGGATTGGAGGTCCCATTTGACCCAGCTATTCCACTTCTGGGCATATTCCCAGAAGAACTGAAAACATCATACCACAGTGATATATGTGCACCCATGTTTATAGACTCCGTCTTTTGAAGGGGAAAAACTTTTCATTGCCGTCATGTGTTTAAGAATCAAACAGAAGTTCACAATGGCTGCCTCCTTAGAAATGCAGCCACATGTATATTTTAGTGCCATATATTTTAGTTTATATATAGAAGCAGTTTTCAAGTGTAGCTCAGTATCTGCAAAACTTTTCTCTATATTTATACATGAATTTTTTTAAAGCAAAAGAGTATTTTAAAGTTAAATGCCATGGGAAAAATTAGAATACTTTCATTCTAATGTATACTCATATATAGTTGTACTAACTATTATTCAGTTCAAAACTTACATTTTAAATGACTTTTCTCAATTGCTTCAGCCTTTATTATTTGTTCTCCCTTTGATCCATAGCACTTTTAACTGGACTATATTTTTTCTACTGCTGAGATATGCAAGTTCTGTGAGGTAGATTTCTCTGTGCAATTTGTCTTCTCATGTATCCCAAGAGTTTGCCCAATGCCTGCCACATTGTAGGCATTTAAGAAATATTTATTGAGTAAATTATCCTTTAGTGAAATTACAAACTCTTTGGGAGTATGCGTTGGGGAGTCCATACATATCTCTGTCTGTCCATATCCTTATGTATACATAGGGGGCTATTAGCGAATGACTGTTAACAACCAAGTTGAGTGGGGCAACATATACTGAGAAGATTTTTATTATTTCAGCTCACCAGTTGGTGCCTTTTTATAAAAAAAATCATTATTTTTTCTACCTTGACTTGTAAATATACCAAAACCACAAATTACTTCACCAACAGATGCTCATATATAATTTAAGGTCTTTTAATTCTGTGCCTAACCCCAAAGACAGAAAACCAAGATCAGCAAGACAATTACAAAGGTTTCACATTGTAAACTTGTTTTGTATGAACAAATGCCCTTCCCGCAGAAGATGTCAACATCAGATGTACTCATAGGAGTGAGGGACTGAGAAAAATGGTTACAGACTGCAATCAGGTGATATGATCTTAATAATACATGGGAAACATTATGATTAATCCATGATCCTTAGATGCTTTTAAGATAAAAGTGTTATGAATATCTGTGTTAGTTATAAATATGTAGAGAAATGAAAAAGAGTAAACTCAACAGTTTGTTTAATACACCATAACTTAAAACATTAAAAACACTGAGCATAAAAGTAATTTTACTTCCCTGAAAAAAAATCTTTAAGGACAGTTTGATTCCACATAAGAGTATGAGCATATAATGTTTATGTTTTTGGCTTATTTTGCTTAACATCATACCCTGATATGATTATTACACAATGCATATATGAATCACATTATTCTTCATCAGTATATCTTATGTGTCAATCACAAACAAAAATAAAAACAAATATAGGGAATCATTTGAATAGAGCTTGCTTTTTCTGGTCATAGAACTTGGTACTGGAAAAGGCAGCTGCACAAACCTTCTCACTTCCTGCACAGCCATATATATACCAGTGACTCTGGGCACAGACTGCTTCTTCCCCTGGACTGTGAGGGCAGCCATCGCCTGAGCTGGTTTGGTTGCCTCGTGAGGAAGTCTCCTTTCCTGTCCTGGGCTTCACGTGTACTCCTCTGTTCAGTTTAAGCGCATGTGTCTATGGCTCTCATGCCTGCCTCAAGCTATTTGCATCTCAGATTCCGCAGGGAAGGGGTCAGGGCCTGGGATCTTTCTACTGCAGCGTGAAGAAGGCAATGTGCTGCTACATTGCCGAAGTTGGCTGGCCAGTAGATCCACTGGCCAGGACCACTGTAACACTGAGGGTTACATCTTACACATTCTCTGTCCCCTCCTGGTGTGAGTTAATACTGGGCCAGCTGATCCTGGTGTTGTCTGTCCTTGGTGACCTCGGATCACTGTAAGGGACATATCTGCCACACAGTCTAACCACCTTGTGAATGATGGAACGCTTGTGATGCTGAACCACTTGGACAATTGCCATTGTCGTTTCTAAGGTTGAGTTTGTTACCAGGATTTTGTCCTTTGCACTTTCTGAGAGTTCCTTTAATGAGAAATGTTGTGCTGATGTCACTTTTACCCATTTCCCATCATGACCGCTTTCCCCATATGATGTGAATAGTTAATCCTCACCAAGCTCCTCCCTGTGTCGGTCTGTTGAATGGTGTCTGTTAATGTTCCCACGCTAGCTATATCTTCCATACCTCCATTTATGTTTGATTCAAATTTTGTTTTTGTCATTATTGCTTTTTGTTTTTTGGCTGCACTTTCATTTGTGTCGGGCAAGTCCCTCTTTAGTGTATCTGTTCTTTTAAGAGTTTGTGCGATTTACTATCACTGGTGGACAAGGAGATAGCAAAACTACACTCTGCAGTTTGAAGATGAACTGAATAACAGATCACAAGCAACCAGTCTCTGATAACCTTGGAAGAAGCAATAAAATTGACTACTTATCATGAATATTTGCTACCTACACAATGATCAGTGGAACAAAGAACTAGCGATAGAATTTTTTCTTTATCCAGTTACTTAAGATGAATGTGCTGCACAACAGATCAGAAAATGACATTTTGTTTCTAAATTTATTTAACTGAACCTTGGTAACTGAAATTTGTGCATAGTGGGACTACGTAGCATGAGGAGAACCTATAGTTGGGTACACTAATGTTAAAGGAGTTTCTATGAGAAATCTTTGGAAAGTCAGTTTGTCTCAAGGAAGGGATGAATAAATAAGCAAAATAAGCCAGATTCAGAAAGTCGGATATCATGTTTCTCTCATAAGAGGAATCCAAAATTTAAAAGCAAATTAAACAGAGATGAAATAAAGATAGAAGAACAACTATTAGAGGAGAGGAAAGGGGCTGGAGAGAGTTGAGGAAGGGTAAAAGAGGCGAGTGAGAGAAAGAAATGGTCAGAGTATGTTACATGCGTGCACAAATGTGCCAAGATAGAATTTACTCTTCTGTATAACTAATACATACAAATGCAAGTTTTTAAGAAAGGAGTTTATGCCAGGCATGGTGTTGCAAGCCAGTAATGCCAGCTACTCTGGAGCCTGAGGCAAGAGAACTGCAAATTCAATGCCAATTGAGGCAATTTGGCAAAACTCTTGTCTCAAAAGGATGGAGTTGACCGAGGACCTAAGTCAGTGAGAGATAGGGCTTGCCTAGCATGTAAGCATATAAGGCCTGGGTTCAATCTACAGGAATCCCCACAGAACAGAATATTCATCAGTTACATTTACCTTACTAACAAATATTTTCATATGATTTATAGGAGTTTTAAAAGACTATCTATTCATTATACTCGGTGCCATATACCAATGATGGTGAACCTTTTAGAGCTTTCAATGATAAAACCAACCTGACCCACCACAGCACATGTGCCACACGTTCACCACCATTGCAGTCATCTCGGCAGATGTTCAAGTCTCATGTAAAAAGGCATATTTGTATATAATCGACGCAATCCTTCCATATACTTTGTATCATTTCTTGATTATTTATAATATCTAATACACTGTAAATAGTATATAACTAATTATCATATTTTATTGTTTGGGGAAAAAAATCACAAAAAAAGTCTAAAGGAGACAAGAGGATAGATCTCTTGCAAATTGGAAGGTGTCCAAGGGAGCCAGAGTGAGAGGAGAGAGAGGAGAACTAAGTAGAATAAAGATATGCCATGTGCAAGAACCTAATAACCCCAATGCATGTAAACATTATATTTTATTAACATGAAATAAGACTAATAATGGCAACAAGACAAAATGGGCTGAGGGGATTTAGAAGAGGAAAGAGGGAGGCAGGGGAAGGGGAAGGGATTTTAAAAGAGAATCAAGGTGTGTTATGTACAAGTACCCACTCCACAAGATGACTACAAACTGCATGTACTGGAAGCATGTAATAAAAAATAAAATTCTACACATGTTTGGTATAGACACCTTGTAAAACATTTTTGATCTAGAGTCTGTTGAATACAAGGAATGGGAGGCCCACTGAATGACAAATTTGAGGAAACATTTTCAGTTAGGATTTTCAGAAGATGGGCTTTAGCTAAAATCTAATTTGAAATCTCATCTATACCAGAGGGTGAAATCTGCACGGTGAATTTTATGTCCCAGCTGGTAGCACTCATTATTTCTACCACTTAATATGTTCCTGACTCAGAATTCACTTACTTCCAACCCCTTGGTTTCCATAATAGCTCTTTTCTCTCCCCAGTCTAACATTAGCCAAAATTTCATCAGCATGCCTTTCCAAACTACATTAAGCCATACGCATATCATTTCTTTGGTGTTTTGTCAGAATAACTGAAAATACCTTAACCAACTGAAAGAACTGTCTGCATTCTAGATCTGTTTACAAGTATAATGGATAGTGGATACACAAGTATAATGGATATAAAATTAAGAAGAATTACTTTTGCATAAATTAATTTTTGCATGTAATTGTGCATCCCGACGTAAGACAGAAACATAGATAACCTTTCTTTGACTATTTCTTTCACTAAATGCTTCTTTTAATCCTGCAGTTTAGTAAAATAATGCACTTATTATAGCTAAGACACGATGGGCATTTTAAAATAGCTAGTTAATTTACATTGGGCTTTTTATGTTTCTTAGAAATAAACTTCCAAATTTAAAATACTTGTAATTTATTCTGGCTCAGAATGCTAGAACTGGTAAATTTTTTGACCTCAATGGCACAGTTTCTTATTTTTCTATCAAAAGAATGAACTTAGTTTGAATATTTAATGCTGGTGAGGCTCGGCGAGAACATAGTAATTTGCACTGGATAAGGCTGGATGCTGTTTCTTTTCTAATGTGTGATAATTGATGAAAAACAATGACCACTGATGAATGAGTGCTTGTAAGGCACTTCTTGTTCCTTCGAATGAACCAAGAGTATTATTATCCATGGTACAAAATGTCAATATCAAGAGCCTAGCTCAGGGAGGCCAGGGACACTGAAAATGATTATTATGTTTTTTCTACCACAAGATCACATAATTACAATAGGAAAACTATGAACCCATAAATGACACTTCTCAACTGGCATGACAAAAATTAATCTATTTTCTCTAGTCACCCATGTAACATGGTGCATGTATGTGCGTGTGTGTGTGTGTTAGGGGGAGTCACTGTACTATCCTCTTAACAAGTCACTTAGTATGATTTTTCTTTACATGTAGACATATAAAAAAGATAAACAGAAAACAGCTCAAAGGACTAAATATAATAAAAATCATTTAACTTATACTCACATATATTTTTTCTTAAGAATTAATATTAGACCATGTAAACTTTTTGGATAACTAAAAGTCTATGGCAGAATTTTATACTAATACTGAAATTTCTATAGAAGTGAACATATATTAATAGCAAAAAGACAAATTTTCAACAGTTAAAGCTACACAATTTCCTCCAGTTTTGCCAGCACAGATAGTACTATGTTCATCTCCTATTTAGTGTTGCCTAGGGGAAGCCTGATTATAAGTACTTCATATGTAACATTAGTTGATCTGAAATTTCACTACAACCAGAAAGGACTTGTTAGCATTCATCCACCCCTCCCCCTTTGCCTAACTTTACTGGCTAAGTATGCTCTTCCACTAAGTTGTAAAGATTTATATTATTTTTTAAGGAAGAGAAATTATCGAAAAAATCTGAAATGGAGGAGCTTGAAGTCTCTAAACAAAAAATGCTAAGGAGAGGGAAATGGTCATTATCCAGGTGTGATCGTTGCAGATGTGCTGAAACCTCTCACTGCACCTCCACTAATACATAAAATCACTATATACTAATGAAAATTAAAACAACAGAAAACCAAACCACAAATACAAGGGCATGCAACAGCAAATCAATTTAAGTCTTGGCTGTAATGGTACATCCAGATTTTTGAAAAGTATTCTCATAACATTTCCATGAATGAGGTCCTTGTAACCTCTCTGCACAACCCTTCAGTCTAAGGCAGGCGAGGTCTTGCCTATCAGGATCCCTGTGGAAAACGTTTTGCATGAAAAGACGAACTGAGTCCTCCCAGAAGGTGCACACTAAGTCATAAACACAGCTTTATGGTTCCAGTGTATACACTAATAGTTTACACAGTTCCTAAACATTTACAAGAACCATGGTACTATGCTGCAAAATAAAAATGAATGGAAAGTTAAATGTGAAAACTTGGCGGGGGTACCGATGCAAAGGGCACTAGGATGAGTTACTTTGATGAACTACACTCAGACTGAGAGTTCTTCTCTTTGGCCAAGCCTGCTCTGCTTCCTCATTTGGCTGGATGTTAAGAGATTCTTCCTGCCATTGGACAGGCAAACCAGCTGCCAACCCAGCAGAGCATCAGCTCGGGTTGTCCTCTAGAAGGGTGCAGGGATTATTTGCCCACCCACATTCAAAGCGAAAGCTTCAGGGTTGCCTGACATCTCACCTGCTATTCAGATTTAGCTGGAGGGCTTGGAATCACAAAGTCACAAGGTGCTTTTGGAAGACGGTAGGACAAACACATAGTTGGCGGGTGAAGGAATCCAACCACCACCATCCTGACAGCCCACCCTAACCCTACTCAGCACAGCGGCACGCAGTGGCTCATGTCACTGTCACCCCAGCTACTGACAGCAACCACGACTCCCTGTGTGTTTCCAAGCCTCTTCCTTGGGCGCCCATCGCTCTCTCTCAAGCCCTGATCTTGGCAGGAAGCCACAAGCCCCTTTCACTGAACCCCACCCCCACTCCATGACCCTATAAAAGATCCCTTATCCTGTACAGGAGGAGCCAGTCTGGTCTCAGCCAGAGAGGTCCCTCTTAGGTTTGTTTTGAAATAAACCTGTCCTGTTGAACTCCTACCTTTGTTTCTTTTCATCCTTTTTTCCCTAACAGTGAGAATGTAAAATACAGTTCTTTCCACATTTTGACTGATGTTTGTGAGAAGGAGAAGCATAAATTGGCAACAGAATTAAATATTGGTCTAGTAAATTAGGTAGGATAACTAAGTGGTGTTCTAATAAAAGCTTAACAACCAACTCTGAAGGGTAAGAGACTCCTGTTCCTTAGAATTTGCTGATTTCTGTGGTTTAAATATCTCCCTGATGCCTGCTGCTTTCAAGCTTCTGATGAGATGTCACTGAACATAAAAGTTGGGAAGAGATGCTATTATTAAATATACCTATCATATTAGTTACAAGACACAAATTTAAGCATATAAAAAAGAAAAATCGTGATGAATCTTGAGTATTTTGTTTTTAAATGTAACTTATTTACTTATAACTTTATATAATCACAATTTAAAAGTGTGTGCACATGGCAGTGGGAACACACCAAATTCCTGAAAATTTAATATCATCCAAATCCCATACACTGCTGTGAGCCAGTTCTAGCTCAACTCTTAGATAAGTGGAGTTCTGTATTTGTATAAATATAATGAAATGCATTTCATTTACTTAGACTTAAATTATTGTTTGTGTTTCCCTTAACATTGTTAAAGAGTTCATTTTAAATATCATTAGGAAAGCCATAGAGTATCTTGGTACCAATAATTAGTTTGACTGGAAGAACAGTGAGAAATGGGAGGAGGAGTTCTTTACCCACTAATGCTCTGCGTATTTATCTATGTAGTGAAATACAGTACCTTCATCTCTGTCTCTCTTTGCGTTATCTCTTTTTCCTATCTAAATATGGTAAAGTTTACCAGTGTTAAATAACTCAGCCAAAAGTAATCTTATGAAACTAAGTACAAATATTTTCAATATTATTAATAAGCACAGACAACTTTTTAAAATATTAATTTGCTCCTATAGTATTTAAAGAGTAAGTTTTATGCAAATGATTGTGGAAAGAAGTTGGTGGAGCTCAAGTCAAATAAACATGTATTACAAAAATCCACATAGCCTGCTATTTACTTTAGATAAGATTTTGTATTTTGCCTTTTACATACCAATTTCCTCAACAGAGTCATCTTTTCAGTAAATGGCAAGTGTTGACAATAGTTTAGATATTTAATAAAATGGGAATGAAGCCTTGTCCAAAAAACAATGACACACTGTGGAGGGAAGGACCAGGAACGAGACCTGTTTAGATGCTAGAGTCTTCGTTGTGCTGATTCCAGGTTAACAGCTGGAAATGAGCTCAATTCCTTACTGCCAAGTGCTGATTAATACTGCTAACTGTTGACACACTGTACAAGGGGCACAAAATTGTATTTTGCAGAAAGGGCCACTGATCTCATAATTTCAGATGTGTGTTGACAAGTTTAAATGGTGGACGCGTTCAGCAAGAAGTTCATCGTGTCCACTAAAACCTGTGTGACTTGCTTTCCAATGAACTATTTGAAAGGGTGGTAACAATATCATCCCTAATATAACACAGTGCTTTTAATTCAGTGACTTCTTAAATTGTTTTGAAATTCAGCAGAACTTTAGAAATTATGCTCTTCAATTATTTATGAGTCAACTTCCAAGCAAATACTTTTGGGTTTTGAATATCTTTGCAATAATTTTCCTGAACTCGAGGAATATTTGTTAGGTAAGAAGCAAGTTCTAGTTAATGCACTATGAATCACAAGATCTGAGGCACTCTGGTCAAAAGGAATTAAAAAAAAAAAGATAAAGAGACGTTTAGTCCATGTTTTAGTAAAATATAATTTGATCTTTGGGTCCTTATCTTTTCCTGGGTTATGAGTCAGGAATACATATTCATAAAAAGTACACCAGCTATCTCAGAATACTACAGCCCCAGGCAAGTAGCAGCCAACCAGGAAAACCTGGCGTGTCAGAGAAGCTCCAGGCTCTGGCTGTGGCCTGGAGAGGCAGCTTTCCTCTATGTTTATATAACACATTCATTTAAGGCTTTCAGGAACATTTACTTGCTAATTTCCGCAGCATCTCCAGGAGCTAGAGAAGTGCGAAAGGTTATTATTCCCACAGTAGAGATGGGGGCAAGAGTCCTGCCAGATATGTGTTTGCCAGGAGTCGCAGTGGAGCTGATAGAGGGCTTCTGATGTGCATGAACGAGGCTCTCAATAAATACCACTTTACAGATCTTCAATCAGAGGCTGAGCGGAGAAGCCAAAGCTCTGCTTCTCCTTTACACCGAAAGCAGATCTCAAGTAACTCTAAAATGAATGTCGTAACAGGTCCTGCCAACTGTGCAAGCCGTCTTAGATAAGTAAGCTCCTTTCGATCCAAACAGAAGTCCAGACTCAGACACATATTTCATTTCAGCTGGGCAGAAAATCTGTTCAAAGACTGAGCCAGCCTTCTATCTCTTACCTGACAAAAAACTTCTTTAGAAATCATCAGTGCTTTATTTCATCCTGGGCAAAAATAAAAACAACAAAAGCAAAAAACAAAAAAACAAAAACAAAAGCTGATATTATAAAACTTCTTGCCTTAAAATCAGAAATTAATTAAACACAGAAGAAGGAAATCAGCAAAAGTTGGTGTAGTAAGAAAACATACTGTTTGGTTTAATACACTTGGCTAAGAAATAGGTTTGACACATAAATTTGTCCATTTGTCAGAGTGTTTTAAGATTTATTTCTGAGTTTTTTCTATAAATTCTGTGATGATGGACACCCTGAAATCTTTGTAAATTACTGGAAACATCTACCATGGAGTGAGAAGGTGGTAGTTCATGGATAGGCACTGAAGGCAAGATAGGACCGTGGCCTCAAAGACTCCCCCTGTTGGAGCAACACTCTTGAAGAGGGCCCCTCTCTCTCTGAGCATGGAAGCCAATGTAAAATGAAGCACTGTTTTAATTTTAAACTGCTGGAATCTTTTAGGCCTCTCTCCCTGACCCTTTCCTCTGAATCTGTTAGGCGGGCATTAGGTATCTTGTCTCACCATCCATTTTTCACATGCCAACATGGAGTCCCACGGTATGAGTTCATGATTCATCCTGACTTCTCAGATCACTTTACTAGCAGAGCAGTGCTTTTGAGGAATCAGAAATATCTGCCTTTCTCTAATCCCAGCACTCTGGGAGGCTGAAGCAGGAGTTAACAAGTTCCTTTTGGTTCAGCCTGGGCAATTGAGTGACTTACACAGACACTGTCTCAAAATAAACAACAACAAGTTGGGGATGTAGCCTGGTGCATAGGAAGGCCCTGGGTCCATCTTTCTCTGCACCTTAATAGCACTGATCATTGTTTTGGTTCTTTTCCATTTACTTGGCTAGTTAATGATCACTTTGGGACACTTAAATCTAACAATTTCAATTCTGTTGTGTATTTGGCAAATTAAATGAATCTCTCACTCTCTCTGCCCATCTCTGTTTCTCTCTCTCTCTCTCTCTCTCTCTCTCTCATGCATTTCTCTCTTTTTCTCCTCTCTCTCTCTGCCTCTCTCTGTTGGCTGTGTTACAGTGGAGGAGATTCAAATAGATATGCTAATCTCATCCAGCACATATCCAAAGGCTGGAATGAATCTTTATAGTTGTCCAACTGTCATTTTCTTTTGTGTTGGGGGAGTGTTAGACAGACTTTGAGGACAGATGAGGAGTTATCTGAATTATAGGTGAGAATTCCCCTATATTCATTGCAAAATTGCACCAGAAAACTTTAAATTTAATCATTCAAGTGCACTTGTTATCAATGAGTCAGCATTAGTCAATGCTAATGTCTATCAATGTTACATTTTTATCCATGGGCATGGTAAAATTTATCCATGTTAAAAGGTGGTCCTGAGAGTTTATTAGGAAGACATTACACAAAGAACTCACAGCTGGCCTTCCACATGCCCAAAATAGGTCAAGCTTTAGTATCTTTGCCTCTTCTGAGACATACATTAGCCTAGATGAAGGTATTTCCTTCAAAACTGATTGTTTTTCATTAGAAGTTGTCCTTCCTAGCTTTTCTGGGTGAAAATATGACAAAACCCAAGTTTCTCTTTAGATATACAGCTTTTGCTATGTTTTTCTGATTATACCAGAAAGTTTAATTTCAATTTCAATTTCAAAGCTGTTTGGTTCTCTCCAAGGTAGGTGATGGTACCTTTTCTAACTTTCAGAAAGGTCTGGTTCCCAAGTCTCCATCAGTTACTCTCTGGTGAAGAGGAGTGATTGCAGAAGATGGAGGCTACTCTTACTCTCCATCGCATCTTTTCTTCTCTAGTGCAGAACATAGACTAGAAAGGAATAAGGTACTTTTCTGGGTCTTCTCTAAATAACCTGTTTTATTTAGGATCATGCCTCAGTTTCCCCAATGCTAGGTTAAATACCCTACTTTACCTGTGTGTTTCTGATCCTCATTGGTGTTTCCAACTCAGTGGACTACGCGTTTGTAATAATGCCTTTATTACTCAAAATGTTCCTAGAAGTGATTAAAATAAATTGCAAGCAAGATTTTTGAATACTTGAATGGTTGACACATTTTTATTTTTTGAGGGTGGATTTAACTCCTTTAACCACCAAATGTCATTCAGAGATAAGTTTGGTGTGGAAGACACATAAGCAACCAAAGAAATCCCTCTTTAAAAAGAGTTTAGGATTATGAAGCCATCAGGTTAAGTTCTATAAGAATGTGGCATGCAAATTGGTTTCTAAAGTTAGACCCCAAAGATAACTATACAACTGTTTTGAAAAATGGTGATGTCATCAGTGTCCAATGAGAATGTTCTGAGGGATCTATTCTGAAAATATATGTATATGAAACCAGTGTGATATATTGCTTAAAAATAAGTCTCATGCTTTCCCATCATATTCTGTTGGAGTGTGCTGTTTTCCTCTAGGCTGGGAAACTATTCATTGCTCTAGTGTTGATGTTAACAGAAGGACTCTAGAGCTGTACTGGTTGGGTATAAATCCAACTTAGTATACTCTGTATTACATCACCTTGAATAAACTGGCTAATGTCTCCAACTCCTCATCTCAGTAGAACTGGTATATTAGTGTTGGGAGATGGTGAGTAAATGCAAGAATTTCCTGGTGCTCACTGAAAGCATTCCACATATGCCAAACATCAACAACATAGCATTCCATTTGGTCACGCATCGTGTTGCTAAATTTTCTGGTTTGAGATTACACTCAATCATAAAAATAATTATTTCAATAAATTCAAATACAATAATAAAGTACACAGTACTTTAATATGATTATTAGGAAATATGCAGATATAAAATCCTCCTCTAAACGTATTCACAGATTTGTCTAGGAAACTGCATCAGCGACCACAACGTGACTTGTTATGACAACAGTAACTAGATGACGATTATTTTAAATTCATATATGCTAATGGATCCTGAACATCTTCGTTAAAGAAAGTGATGTTCTAATATGAAAGCTTTTAGCACTTAAACCATGCAAAGTATATTATCTTCACACAATGATATTTGAAGTCTGAGCTCTATAGAAATATTCTACATAGTAATCAGTTACTATTCTTTTCCAAATATGACACATCTGTGGGGATGAAATTACTTTGAGATCAAGGTATAAGTGAGACCTCTTTTGGTGTATCTACTTGCTGAATTCCACAATGAGAATCTACATCCCATCCATAGGTGTGCGGGGTTTTGCTTTTGAATTACTGAAGGCAAAACTCGAGAGATTTATTTCCCACTCACAAGCAACCAGTGTTTACACTCACTCATTTCACTTGTTTGTGTTTACACACTCTTGTACCTGCTCTGTCATATAAATACAGATATAAACACCTGAGTTGATAATGAAATTGGCAATATTAGAAATAGCCTTCAGTTTAAGAGGATGTTGAAGAACAGTAAGGCCTTCCCATAAGGGTTTACAAAGAATAGTTTTAGTTTAAGACTGATCCCAGCAAAGGTATGATTTCCCAGTTATTTTGGCAGTTGCAATTATAGTTTCTTGGACCTAACTGCTTAATTAAGAGCCTTCAGAAAGTTTTGTGTCAAGCTAAAAATATTTCTAATGTACACTTTTGCTTACTCAAAGCTGCATTGAGCTGTAATTTACAAAAGAAACTTGTTTCCTTAATTGTTGCATCAGTCAGCAAAAGCACAGGGAGCAGGCACTGAATAATCTGTTTATATTTAGCTATGCCAGTGGCCATGAAATGTCACAACCTTCATGTGATTTAGGGAAAGGTTAGGGATGTCATTTCTATAGAACTAATTGCAATTTGCGCTTTTTTTCAAATGATGTGTTTTGTCGGATTTTTATTTGCATCAGGATAATTTTGCATTTATGTGGTACTTTAAGGTGGAGAACTGAAGCAGATTTGTTAGATGACTTCTGTGTGTTTGTATTATAGATAGTGGTCACAGAAAGATTAGTGAAAAATATAGGTAGAACCTAGAGATTGAATTAGAGGAGATTATTTAACTGTAGTTCTTTTTTATTCTGTCTTCAGTTACTGGAGAAATGTTTCATTATAGATCTAGCAGTGAATAAACTAAAGCAAAGTGCACATTTTCAGGATGACTCATGTATTTCCCAAATGTGATGAGAGAGAAGGGAAAAAACAAAGAAAAATGAGCAAACGAGGAAGAACAATGCTTTGCATCCCTATAGTCTTCTCTTGCTTTCAAAGCTGTTTCACATCTATGACTTGGGTCTTTTCAGAGAAAGCTTGTAGGTGTGTTCTCTTTAGATGAGCTCATCTCCTTGAAAAAGCACTGTTATGCAGTGATCGCAGCTCAAGATAGAGAATCAGGTGGACTTTTGCTGTATCACAGTCCTGCCACGCCCATCAGGGTGACCTTGGATAAACTGGATAGAGTTTCTGAGCATCGGTTATGCTGCTGAAAAATGAGAATTACAGTAACTGTGTTATAGGTTCTCTGGTCTCAGAAGTGAACCCAATGTATGTGCACAGTATGCATTCAACGAATCATAGTTGTTGACTGTTCTTATCATTGTTATTGCTATCTAGCCCTATGGGAAGAGGGAATAGTTGCCAGCTATTTTATAAAGATAGGGGCAAAACAGAATGGATGGTGACTTGCCAATTAACTTAATAAGAAAGAAAAGTGTTTTGTTTTTTCTTTTGGGAAGTCATTTCTACAGATAATGTCAAGATACTGGAGGGCTGATTTCCACATCACATGAATTTTGAAATTTTTTTTTTACTTAGGATAGACTATCCTCCACCAGTAAACTTTTCAGTCTGATATCTCATGAATATCTGCTTTATGATGTATGTGAATCTTCAGTTAACAAAAGCTACTAACCCTATGATACTGACTACTGCATTGCTGAGTAACTCTTGACTAAAATTTTTTTATTCACTATGTGCATTAAACAAGAAGTGATGTGACAGCCATTAGGCACCGTCTGACAACCAAGATTCACAAAAAAATCTTCTACAAGTTATTTAACATCCCCACCTTTTCTTAGTATGTCTGTTTTATGCTGTATTTAATTTGAATGTCAGAGTTCCTTAATTGTTTCATAAGAAATGCAGTAATGTATAGAAATAGTTATGGACACAAAGGGACATAGGAGTTCACTATCTTTTAAGAAATAAGAATGGGATCCTAATGTTTAATTAACACCGTACATCAAAAGGAAGGAAGGGACATTTCATGCATGCATGATTCTAAAGGAATAATTAGGTATAATATTGGTAGAAAAAGAGCTATGGATAGATGCTGAATAAGATAGCATGAAAAAATACAACAGTATAATATTTTAAAATGAAATTTAACTGACAACACAAAATTGCACATATTAAGGGTTAACTTATAAATATATATATATAGTTTAGCATATATACATATTATAAATATAATGTCAACATATATATTATAAATATAAATATATAGTTAAAATCACATTAGACACATCAATCTCCACAAGCATTCATCCTATTTTTTTGACTCATCCTATTTATAAGGCACATGATTTCAAAGCAACTTTTTCTTAGAAATTTTGAAACATATGGTACATTAATTTTATTTAGATTTACCTTACTGTACAGAACGTCTTGTTGCTGTCTCACTATAATTTAATATTCATTTATCAAGCTTTTTCCCTCCCTTTTTCCCCTGCCTCTGGTGATAAATGCTTTTTAGAATTCACAAATGACTGAGATTAACCAGTCCTTGTTTTCCTGTGTCTGGTTTATCTCACTGAGCATCACGATTTCCAGCTCTGTCCCTGTTGCTGCAGTGACAGGATTTCATTCTATTTAATGGCTAAATAGTATTCCATTTTATATATGTATCCATTTTCTTTATCCATTCATCAGTTGATGGATATTTAGGTTGTTCCACTTCTTGGATATTGTGAATAGCAGTAACATAATCTTTAAAAAACATATTGTTTGAAGAGGAATAAACATAAGAAAGAATGCAGAAATACAAAAGTGTTTTCTTCAATATCCTGTGCATGGCAATGATCTGAGGGAGAGTTACATGGTGTATGTAGGACAGAATAAAGAAGGAAGTATATGCATGACAGTACTCAAGAAAGCTGGAAGAATGGGTTGAATTTAGGTTCAAAAGCTCCTTTCAAGAAATGGAAGTTTAAACACAATATGGGATGTTAAGAAATGAGTCAGATTTCTGATCATCACCATCAAAAATGCATCATCCAATAAATGACCTTGTAAAACTAGTGGGAATTATGGTATCTTTACAAAAGTAGTCACAGACCAATAGGCAGTGTGACTAAAAAGGCAGAATATGAAGAGATGTGGGAACTCAGTTTTAAGTTGTGGCAGTGGCCAACGTAGTAGGCTAGATTTAAGTTAGAGTTTCTTGGCAATTTTATATTAAGTTTTGCAGTCTATCATATTTCTATCAGAATATGATAGAAAATCTATGCAGTTACTTTAGAAAAGTATTGATTCTCAGTAGTCTGGGTGCTTTAGAGCAGTGTCTACATGGAAGTGAGGAACAGGGAATGTAACACATAACCCTGCATTTGGTCTAAAACATTTACTCACAAGTTTAATGGTTTGACAGCAACAAAAGTAACTGTGTGCCTGTGACATAAGATCCATGCATATAACAGCGGCTGCAACCAGAGTGCTGCCCTCTGCAAAACGCTGCTTGAATCACAGATCTCATATTTTTATTACAAGGTTTTTCTAGCAAATGGCAGTAAAATGGTTTAATCAATGAGTTTCCACGTTTTTGTTGTTGTTGTTGGGACTGAATGTAAGGTTTTGCACGTGTTAGGCAAGTCTTACATCATTACACTTCAACGCCTCTCTACGTTCCGTTTTTAGTATCAAAGAGGATGTTCCTAATCAAACCATCTGCAAATAAAAATGATAAATCATGGTCAAAATGTGTCTGTTTGAGCATTTTGGGAGTGAACAGAAGTAGGATAATTTTGAAGGGGAGTAAATACCTTGAGCAAATAACTGTGGGCATGGAGAGTTTCATGTTTCACAGCTTTACCTTAAGAATGGCTGGAACAACTTAGAGGAAGGAGCCGCCTGCAGCAAATTAGAGAACTTCACAAAAGCGAGGTTCTGAGAAAGGGAATCCCACATTATGTGCATATAAATGCTGCCCAAATTGTAAATGCTCAAGAACACACTAAAAACATTATGGAACTGTGTGAAGGTTCTTCAAAACACTAAAAGTAAAATTACCATATAATCCAAAAACACTCACTTTGGGTATATATCCACAAAACTTGACAGCTATCCACACTCCTATGTGCAGAATTCTGCACACTATCTAAGATATGGAATTAAGAATGGGATGCTCTTCAGTCTCACAGAAGAAGGAAATTCTGTATTTGCAGAAATATGGATGAACCTGGAGGACATCAAGCTCAGGGAAATGAGCCTGGACAAAAAGACACATGAGATATGACCTGACTCGCATGTGGAATCTAGAACAATGGTGCTCACAGAAGTAGACAGCACAGTGGTGAGTGACAGGGGTTGGGAGGGCAGGGAGATAGGAGGATGTTGGTCAAAGGGTCCAAAAAGTTAGGAGGAATGGATTCTGAGGTCTATTGTATAGCATAGTGACTATGGTTAATAGTGAATTGCACACATAAGAATAACTAAGACAGCTTAGTGGCCTGGCAAGCACGAGGTCATGAGTTCAATCCCTGGTACCGAAAAAAAAACAAAACAAACAAACAAAAAAAACTAAGACAGTAAATTGCAAATATTCAAATGTTCTCCACCCCCAAAACTGTGTGAGGAGATGTGTGGAGGTATGCATGTTAACCATATTTGATTTAATAATTTAATGATCAAAGCATTACACTGTACCCTATAAATGTATACATTTATAATTTGTCAATTGAAAGTAAAAATCAAAAAACTGTAAATAATTAAATAAAGTCAGTCTGAATAGTGATTTGGGCTGCTCACAATGATAGGGGAAGCATTTTGTAGTTTCACTTTAAAGATAATTATTTATAAACCAAACATTGCAATTTTTAAAAAATAATGTAACACAATTCAATGTCTCCACAATATAATACTTACAAGGTTCTGGATAGAATTCAAAATTATTTGACAAAAAACCAGGAAAATATGACCTATTTTCAAGGGAAAATAACCAACAGAGGCCAACTCCAAGATGGACCAAATATTGGAAGTATAAGACAAATATTTTAAAATAGCAATTATAATATGCTCAGTATGATCGAATAATATATCCTTGTAATGAATAAAATTATATAGAGTCTCATCAGAGAAAAAATCACATTAAATCAATTTCCAAACTCAAATGAAAGTAGTATCTGTAAGAAACTGTACTAATTAGTACAAAAGAACTGCATCAGTCAAGTAAATATTCTTGGAAAATATCTAAAATCAACTGATATTGAAAGGTCAAAGAATAGTTAAAATTAACCCAAGAAAAATTCCTTTTAGGTACTTGGTCTCAATCCCCTATAAAAAGTGAACTAAAGCATATTTGGCAATCCCATGTGAGAACAAAAATATGCAAATTTCCCACTCAGTTCCATTTTCTAACAGGCTTCCAAGAAACAAAATATAACATTTATAAAGAGAATATCAGCTATATAAAGTGGTGTGAAAAACTTTTCTCACAAACGTTCAGTTTAACTATTTTTTAGATGTTGGTGTTTCTTTTAGCTTATATAATACAAAGTATATAAATATGATTCATGAAAATTAAAATAAAATAATTTGTAAGCAACACTGTTAAACTATTCCTATTATGTTTTGCATGTATTAGTCACAGCAAAATGGTAGGAAAAAATTGTGTATAATTACTGAATCATATGTATCATACTTCTTTTACAAAGTACTATTTTCCATCCCGTGGATTACAGACACCTGTTTTGTAAATGATTTCGAGGAGAACTTTCTAGCATATTTTATAAGAAGCAAAGGAAGTTTTAATAAATAATATGATGAAGAGAAACAAACATACTGAGGTATTAGGTTGTGATGTCCTACTTAGCTGATGAAAGACAGCAGTGTTTTAAGGAATGACAAAAAAGATATCGAAGAACATGGTGTCCAAAACATTGATTATCAGGTATCTATTTAGCCACATTAATTAAACCTATAGTCTATTCTTGAAATATTAAAGGTAGCAATCCATAAACAATGACTGCTCATATCCGTTCTTTCCAGGATTAATTACATCAATGTTTTGCACTTCTGAAAGGGAACTCTAAGGTAAATTCAGCATTATTGACAATTAAGCCCTTTACTTTATCCCTTTTGGAGCTTCTTGTGACCCAGTGGAGACACATTCGCCTTTTTATGTAATCATTCCCATGTGTCTTTTCCAAGTGATCCTGAAAGTTCATCAATATTTGTAACTATATGACACATTTTTCTGACTTTTCACAAATTAACTTGGCACAGTTTTTAAATACCAGCTAACTCAATACTTGTACTAGGTTAGGAGCTCAGAATTAAGAAATAATAATCTGGGTTTAGATCTGAGCAAGAAACTTCAATTTTCCAAACAGTGGTTTCTTCATCTTTTAAGTGGGAATACTAACAGCTACTTCATAGAGTTGTGTGTCTCATTGAAGATAAAGTGCATACATTAGGACATGGCACAGAGTAAGTGCCCAGTAAGTAGCAGTTATTGTATTTGTAATATTATTGCACTTTATACAAATTTTGTTGAATTAATGAAAAAATGGCATAATTTTATTAGCTTGAAATTATCACATATTGACCTCCAGAGTTGTTAAGTAGTTCATTTCAAAGTTTATTTTAAAAGTAAATTAAAACCATTCTTTGGCAATGCTAGATGCAAATCTTTCACTTGGTTTCATATGCTAACCAATTTGCAGGAAATACATTATATAACATTTATATAAAGAACGCCAAGCTGGGGGGAATGATCCCTGCCTGCAGTCTCACCAGCTGAGGCCAAAAGGTTGCAAGTCTGAGCCCTGCATGGACAATTTAATGAGACTCTGTCTCAAAATAAAATAAATAAATCAACAAATAAATAAGGGGATGTAGCTCAGTGCAAAGGTGTCAAAAGAAAAAAAAAGAGTTCCAGTTGTGAATCTTACAGCCGGATGAATTCTACAGTTATTTATTGGAATGGTGTAATAAGGGTAGTGTCACTTTGAATGACTGGCTTAGCATAGATCTGGGTGTGACTGAATGGATTTACTGAAAATGAAAGACCCTCCCTGAGGCACCAACCAATAGGTTTGTACCCTGAATGGATCACAATAGGAAAAGAAGGAAGGCTTCCTTTGGTCCTTGGGAAGAGTTCCAATCTTCGCTTTGGCCCTGGGCATCAGTCCAAGCTTCCTACAAAGCTTCCAGCGTAGATCTTTAGGCTTGCTGATTGAGCCTTGTACAGGTCTCCACAGTGGGATCCAGGCCTTTGAATTTTGACTGAATTCTTTGCATCTCTTGCCCACAGACAGCCCTGTTGCATTCTTCCATACCTGACTGATTCTTCAAGCCATTGTAAGCCTACTTGTAAATTATATCTATATCTATCTATCTATATCTATATCTTTATATTTATTCATATCTATCTATATTTATGCCTATATATCTTGTATTGAAACTGTTTCTCTCATAAGCAGTGACTGATACACAGAGCAATGCATTATCCAAAGACAGAGGGAGAAAAAAGCATAGCCTTGTACTCAACACCTCACCTTTTCCTCAGGAATTGAAACAATAGGTTATCTGATATGGATAATGGTCCCAGACACTGGAGATAACTGGAGACTATAAAATAAAGTGTCATTCTTTTACAATAATGGAAACTTACAATATCAATTTTACAAGTTTTTAAATTTTGCTCTAATAAATACAACTTAAATTTCCTATAGTTGTCTGATAGTCACCTAATCATCAGCCTATGCCCCAAAGCCCCATTTTTGACTTCCATATTTGTCATCTACTAAATATTTTTGTTCTTAAAATTCATTCCTGTTTTGTCAGTAATGTATAGCTTGACCAGATAGTCTAACAAAGTTCATCATTCTTCTCACTTTCTTTTTAGGGTTTGCCATCAAAACCTCAACTCTCACTAAAAATTATGTTGCTATTGAGGAATCCAATGCAAGTAAAACTACAAAAATTAAAAATAAATTACACCACCACCACCACTAGTGTAGGAGTAGTCATTGGTGTGCAAGTGAGTGTTTACCAACTCATTCCCAGTTAACCAAAACCAAACCCTGATTTATAACATAAATTCTCAATCTCAGGCTAATTTTAAGCTATCAGTGTGATGTGACTGAATGTGGGGAAGGGAAACATAATAGCACATTATTATATAATCATTCCCCCATGAAGGTACAATAGATGTAAACAGCCTGTAGGGTTATAATATGAAAATAGGGTAAATAGGAAGTTACAGGCTTTATGCATTTAATACTTTCGCTTTTAGTATGATTTATTTATTTTTAACCTTACATAACTTAATTTTTCAGTAATGCTCACAGTTACCAGACGACTTGCATAATTCTTCAAAATTCAACAGTTGGCTCTAGCCAGCCAGTGGGCGCTGAATTGGGTTAGCACGGAGAAGAGTGTCAGGGTTACAGGGTATGGAGCATGGGTTGGAAACTGAGTTGGTCACTTTGAGCCATTCCTGGTCAAATTACCTAGTTTCTCTGAGCCCCCGTTCTCTTATCTGCATAATACCTACTTAGTAGACTTGTTGCAGAGACAAAATGGAAAACTATTTGTAGGACACACTTAGTGGAGTGTCTGAAGTGTAATAATATAATTCATGATAATCTGCTCCTTTGTTATAATTCATAATAATAATTCACTCCACGTATTATCACAAATTGTTTTTGCCACAGCATAATGTTCATAAAATTACTCCTGCTGACAATCAGTGAGTGCAAGTTTATTGATGGGGTATTTCCTATTTTGTAGTATAAGAATCACAAAATTTTAATCACTCCTGCTTCCTAGATAGCTGGTGATATTCTATGACTAGAAACTGAAAAGGGAGAAATGATCAAAATCAATATGACAAAGGCAACATTTACTCAGCCAGACTGTATAACAGAAAGGGATTCCATACATCCTGGAATAGATCCCCAGCAAGTATAACTCTGAATCAGAATTAATTCAGGTATTAATTCTGATGAACTAAGACGATGTTGAGAAAGATTCTGAGATAGCTTCTAGGCGTGGCAGGAAGAGTACCCAATACCTAAAACTACAGCCGCTATGGTTCATTCTGAGGAAGAAAGGAAGGATTATGTACACTGACAGGCTTGTGCTAGGGTTATGTTTATATTGTGTGAAGAAAAGTCACGTAGAAAAAAGCAAAAAAAAAAAAAAATTACTACTTGAATGTACTGTAGTCCTGAATTCGGGGGTATCCTACATTTGAAACTGAGGCTGATTAAAAATATAATGGCAACTTTGTGAAAAACTTTATGTAGTTTATGGTTGCATGGAAAACTGGCTGAACTCAGAATTCTTTTGGGGGGATGGGCAGATGGAAACTTATGTAAAGTAAATCGACTAGGAATCAAAAGAAAAATCATTCCTGGCTAGTTTTCAATATTCCACTGAAAGCAATCCATCAGAAGCGGCAAGGTCAGGGGACTGTTTGGGCTGTGTGTTAGTGGAGGTTGTACATCATGTTGCTTTGCTTTTCCAAGCATGATAACAATTCCAGTTCCACAGAAGCAGCAAGTCCAGAGGAATCTTGCAGCAGAGGGCCAAGTCTACAGCCTCAAGTGACTAGGGCAGGACTTAATTTTGCTTTGACCTTTCCAAGAAGTATCTTATGTTACGTGGAAAGTTAGCACCAGACTAACTACAATAGAGTTTACTCAAATTACAAAAAATGAATTCCTTGCTTCTGTAAGTATTTTCTAGGGTATTCACTTTAGAGTCTCTACTCAAAGAACCAAATTCATTTATCTTACTTAGGTACATACTTCAGAGTCAATTGAACATCCATAATATCAATACTGAAGCTCTACTAGGAGCGGTAGTAAAAGTTACTGTTTTTTTTTTTTTGTTTTGTTTTTTGTTTTTTGTCTTTTTTTTGAGACAGGGTCTTACTATGTAGTTCAGGCTGAACTTGAGCTCACTTTGTAGCCCAGGCTGGTCTCGAACTCACAATGATCCTCCTGCCTCAGCTTCCCGAGTGCTGGGATTACAGGCGTGCACCACCATGCCCAGTTTGAGCAGTACAGGTTTTTAGAAAATTATCCTAATTTTAGTGCCCTTTTAAGCTCTTTTTTTTTTCCTAAAGTGCATCTAATGAAACATTCTTTTCTTTTTAAAAGCCTAAAAAGTATAGAGAAGGACAAACACTCATGTACCCACTCCAAAATTCATGAATATTGCTGTAACCCTACAGGGTGATGTATGTAAGTTCAAAGCATAAATACAAAATATGAGGAGTTTGGTTTGGTGACATGCTAAGCAATGAAGAATAATGTCACGATGCTGGTTTCACATCTTTGTATTGTGGTTAACAATTTACATACTGTATGTAATAGCATCGAAGGAATACGTCAATTCTCATTAGTTTTGAGCTCTGATAATTTAAAATTATATGGTAAAATGATGTAATTTCAATTTTAATGATAGACAGAAACTTAGGCAATGCTTTTTGTTGAGTATTCTCTATATTTCAGGTGCCTTCTGTGAAAGCTAACAATTATTATATGATTTCTAATAGTGAGGTCCTTATATCATCTAGACCTTACAATAGCTCTGTGAGATAGGTACTTTAGCATCCTCACTCTATAGACAAGGAGACCGAGAAAGAAATGTCAGGCAGTTCACTTTCTAAGAAGTGGGACAAAAGACATGGATCAGAACAGAGGTGCTCCTAGAGACACGCGTGTAGTGTTGCTCTCCTGAAGAGAAGGGAAGTGTCTCACGTGCCTCCCTCACCTTTACCTCTTGTTCCAAGTTTATCACAGTGAATCAAGTAAGTATCTCTTCAGGAAAACTACCAAAATAAAATCTTATTCTCAAGCGCGGAAAGTACAGGACTCAGCACAGCCACCAGGGGACCGGAGGTTGCCTACTTCGGCAGGCAGCAGGAAGGCTCCCAGGCAGGCTGGGGACCCTGGAATTTGTCGCAGGCATCTGCAAACACCCCGAACAAACATGACCAGGTGTGGGCACGCTCCCAGACTGTCTCCCAGGGGCTTCCCCGTACACGGTACATGTTCAGTTGGAATTACTTTAAAAAGAAGATGCATTTCTGCTTGCTTTTGTGAAAATAATTTTTGTTCTCTAGACTGGCATTCTTACATTGAGTACACAGTTTTAATTTTATGGGGAAATGTGAGGGGGAGTTTTCTCTTTTATGAAAAAGTGTAAGAGAAGAGTTGGAGACCCTTTCAGAGAGCCGATGCGGTTCTGAAAGGATTTCTATTTTTCCATTTGTGTAGGAGACAAGTGCATTTGAGAGATGATGTTTGTTTGACTAAACGAGATGTTCAAGAGAGATTTTCTCCTGGCACACACAGACTAGGGTTTCTCCTCCTCATCACTCCTGACACTTAGGAGCAGATCACTCTTTGTCGTGGCTGTACAGTGGGGTCCTCAGCCCTCACCCTGGGATGCCTCGGATCTTACAGTACTCCTCCCGCCCTTGTGCCAAAGCCAGCTGACAACTCCTGTAAAAACATTAAGATGCAGTGCGCAGAGGAACCAACTCTCCACCATGAATGTGTTCATTATGTATCTCAAACGTGTTAATAAAAAAATACTAAAAAATAAATTCAAAAACAAAACAGGGAGAGCAGTAAAAGCTAGGGATACTCGTTAAAATTGGGGGAACACACTAAGATTCTCCTCTGTTCGTCTCTTTCCTCTCATTTTCCCAACCATCTCAGCTACAGATGCATCTCATTAAATCTTACCTCTGAGTGATTCCCCAGTGCGCACTTCAGTTCAGACTCTCTCCAGAGTCCCAATCTGTCTCTCCTGAGGCCAGCCGCACACACTTCTCTGTGGACAACTCATCACCTATAGAAACTTCATGTTCCCAATGGTTCCTCTGTTCTTACAGATCTGGGAACCAACATTTTTGATTACCCTTGACAGCTCTCCCTCAGCCCCATCTTGTTTCCTAAAAAGTCCCTTAAGTTTCCCTATCTTCACGCTCCCTGTTGGCCAGTCCCACGCCAATCTTATCTGCACACCAGGCTCACCCTGATTTTGCACTACACCGTGAGACAAGATGAATGGGCTCTTTCCCACCAATGCACAGACTCGAGCTCACTGTGCCCACTTTTGGGGCTGCCCACTGTGTGTCACCACAACTCCATCTATTCCCACTCTGCCACCGCTGTCTCAGGGAAGCCACCTGTTCCATGCACCAAAATTCTCCTGGTCTTTTGGCACACACGAGGCTCAGTGCCAGCTCTGTTCATCAAGCACTGCCTTGTCTCTAACAGCTAGTCGCTTTCTTCACTCTCCTGCATACCTGTCCTTTGCTGTGTGTTTGTTTTGTGGTCCTGGAGATCAAATGCAATGCCTTCTCACTGAGCTACATCCCAAAGCCTTTTAAAACAATTTTTGAGACAAGTTCTTGCTAAGTTGCACAGTCTGGGCTCAAACTTGAGATCTTGCCTGGGGTTCCTTGGAGTGTTGGAATTACAGATGTGTGCCACCTTGCCCAGTTCATACAGGCTTTTGATCCATTTTTTATTCTCTTGCCTTTTTCTCTGATTACTGAACTTCCATTTACTGACCTCATTGGTAGTTCAGATGTCACCTCTTTTTGAATGCTCTTTGGTGCTTTGGCCCAGACTCTTCCTTCCTTCTTGAAACCCTATGGTACCCATAGAAATTTCAAATTATTCAAGCGGCCAGTTCATACTGTAGAGTTTTGGTATGTGCCTAATGAAGGTAAAATTTCTCCTACAGTGGGCAGCACTGTATCTTGCACAAAGAACATACTCAGTAAGTATACGTTAAATTAATGAGAAAAGGAGTTAAGAGAGACCTTTGCATTGTTGTAAAGTGATTTGTTGGCAGGACCAACTAGGATCCTTTACAGGGTGTGACTTACAAAAGCGCCCTAGGGCAAAATGCTTACTCTGCCTAGTTTTGGTTGTGCAAAAATTCCACTTTAAAAAATAAATTCCTTTGCTATCTTGAAGATTTTCAAGTTTCAGGAAGATATTGAAATAAGCAAAAACTAGTTAGTAAAAGCCTCTCCACACAAGGTCCCGCTGCAGACGGGCCATTGACAGGGCCAGTGGGAAGGGGCCATATGAAAGAATCTCTGGATCGACGAAGGACCGTGGAGGAAGAGTCAGGCAAGCAACAAGCAGACGTGGGCCACACCAGAGCAGTCCTAATATACTATTAATATATATAAATGTGTGTGTGTATGCATATAACATATAAATAGATGCTAGATATATATAATATATAACTGATATATATAGGTATATATAATATATAAATGTATAAAAATGTATACATATTTATGTATGTTATATATATGTTTATACATGATATATATGTGTATATATATATACACACATTTATATATGTTAGTGGTAAATTAGGGCAGCTCTGATGTTGCCCACGTCTGATTGTCACTTGCCTGACTCTTCCCCCACGGACCTGTGACATGTGCTAGATAATATATGCTTGGCAATGGATTGCATTTACAAAAGAGGGCTTGTGAGATTGCATTGCCTAGTGGTGTTGCAGCCACCTTAGCTTGTATGCATATACTTTATGATGTTCTTACAAAGACAAATGCCTAATGACACAGTTCTTAAAATGTATCCCCTTTTAATTAACACAGGACTAGAGATACATGCATATATATTGACACATGCAAATATACACACATATATGCATATGATATGTGTGTATGTGTACAAATATACTATATAAATGTATTTACTTTGTGAATTTTAAGACCAAGAGCACTTACAATTTTTTTTCTGTGATTATAGCAACAACACGAAGGACATATTGAACATAAGCAAGCTTATATTTAAGCAGATAGACATACAAAGGAGCTGAAATAAAAGCTGTTTTACAACAGAAATATACTTTTATTCATTACCTCTGATCATTTTCTTGTTGCTTTGAGATGAAAAGACTGATAAGACACCAACTTTCACTCTTTCTAATCTAGCAAAAAATGACTGTTGTTTCTAAATTTAGCTCATTATAATTATCAGGCCGTTCCCAAGGCATTAGCAAGGCTAATCAGGGGATCTGATGACTCATCTCACAGGAAGAATGACTGGTAACTAAACCATTCCTAATGCCATGTACATATCTTTTGATGCAGAGAGCAGACGGAACTGGTATCTTTATCTTGCAAGCTTGTGGTTTTGCTTGAGCCCCGGAATTGGTATGTGTGAACTACAGTCTCCAGGGTGAAATTCCTGGCATGGATGACAGAAGGGAAGTACGGGAAGAAGGCTCAGCATGGCTGCTCTGCTAGGGAAGTGCGACCTCGCTGGCTTCCTAAAGGATTTCACCACGTCATGGACAGGGTCCAAGTAGGTCCCCCAAAGTGGAAACAGGAACCTCGACTCTCCTCACCCGTGGGGTAGTTGTAGGTTTGCCCCTCCAGTCAGAGAAAACAAAATTTTTAGGACACACCAGCGAGAGTCATGAAGAGGTTTCCTAGCCACAATTTAAAAGCTGTGCACTCAGAGAGAACAGTGTGAGGGCGCTCAAGGGAGAGGCGCATTATGATCTGGGGTGGGGGTGTTTGCGTGGTCTTCGCGATGGGCGATGTAGGATGTGTGCTCCGACGTGGGTCAGCCCACCCATTTGTCAGGCTCTGTTAGAGTGCAAAGCATTCTCACGTGCTGAAGGTGAGCTCTGCGGTCCGCCCCAGCGCTGCATCCTTGAGGGTGGAGGTCTTTGGGACCATTCACTGTGAGACCAGTCTGCAGGCTTGTTATGTCCTTAACACCCTAAGGAATTTTTCTTTTTTGATGGGGGAAGGTGAGTGAGTTTCCCGGAAGGGAAAACATTTTAAGTAACTCTTGTATCCTGAAGGTATAGTTTTTCTGAAAATCAAAATGATAAAATCATAATTTTCCTTTTTTTTTAATCATTAACAAAACAAAACAAAAATGCTCACTGCCACAATATCAAAGGGTTGAGCCCAGGAGGGCGGTGCTGTCTGAATAACTGACTTGACCACCTCAACACAAATATCCTTTCTCCATTTCCCAATGGGTCTAGCTAGGGTTTTAATGGCACAATTATAAATAATGCGTGCAGTGTCACTGATTTACTTTAATATAAAAATGACTGGTTTTAGCCCAGTATGGTTGTGCACGCCTATAATCCCAGCACTCAAGAGACTGAAGCAGGGGGATTGTCATGAGTCTGAGGCCCGCCTGTGCTACTACATAAGCGAGTTAAGGCCAGCCTGAACTGCATGGTGAGAGCTTACCTCAAAAAAAAAAAAAAAAAAAAAAAAAAAACTGGTTTCATTCTCTTATTATTCATTCATTAAAAAAAAAAAAAACCTCACAAGGTTCCTTGTGTGTTCCTTCCCATTTCCAGGTTGCTGAGGAATGGCTGAGGGGTGAGTGTCTGCTCCCAGTCAGCTTCCTGAAGGCTCTCAAGGTCCCGCCTGTGGACCGTGGACAGCCCTAAGCTTGCGGGAAGAGCTGACCCGTATGGCCAGGCTGTTCACAGTAGGTTTGTGGCTTCTCAGACTCTTCCTGCCCTCCCTCTTGGAAGGCAGAGGACTGGCCTGTGGTGCGTGACCGTTCTGGCCCCAGCTCCAGTCCACTCTGTGACTGTGCTCACTGCTGGCGCTTCTTCCCCCCTTTCACCATGAAGGGCCGTTCTGCTGCTGGGCAGAGAGGTACGAGACAAAAGAAGTCCTCACCCTCAAGAACCTTACATTCCAGTTGGGGAGTCAGATAGCAAATACATGAAATACCTAGTGCATCCCCAAACACTAAGTGCTACAGGAAAAGAAGGAAAGAAAAGACAGGCAAGCAGCAGGGAATGGAGTGTTAGTACAGTGGGTAGGACTTTCTCCCTTTGCAGAGCAAAGCTTGAAAAGTGATGGCGAAAAGACAGCCTGAAGGTACGGGATACTTGAATCAGGGCAGAAGGGAGCATTGCCGGGGGAAAGGTAGAGATGTGTTTGGTTGCTTTTGTGTTTTTCCCTTGGTTTCTCCTAGGGCAAAGTGCTCCTGGCAGTTAGTAAGAGGCTTGGCATGAGTTTCTGACATTAACAGAACTCCTCAAAAGCTGCTGAAATTTAAGGTGACTTCCTTATGCGTCAACAGGGGAATATTACTGCCTCTCTTGCCGATCTCTTAGGGCTGTTATGAGGATCGAAGGAGACAGTGGCTAAAAAGACATCTCCCCCCACCCCACTCCACCGCAAAATGGAAGCTCTCATACTAGGAAAGCTTGATTATGCAGAATGTTAGTACAAATAAGTGGAGCAACTATTCCTGTATCAAAATACTATTAACTAAGTATACAGATGAAAGGGAAGGGAAGGAGGGAGGGGCAGAGACAGAGAGGAGGAACACAGACTTAGGGTCATGATCATGCCCATCAATGTGACCACTGACTACGTCCAGGCAGAGAGACTCCCTTTCTTCCTTAGGTGAAAATCACTGCTGATGGCCCAAATGGATTTGGTCTTCCTAGCTTATTTTGCTCCTACCATTAGACTGCAAGTACATGATAAATTCTTGGGTAAAAGTACTGCTTTTATCCTAATAAGTAAATATGTAAAAGTAGATTAATTTTGCAGGACTTTGAATTAATTAAGCAATAGAAAATAATTTCCAAGTGAAAAAAAGAAAACTAATGAAGGAAATATTTCTTAAGAACATAAGATGAATGTAAAACTTACTGCTTTTTTTTTTTTTTTGGTTGTATTTATTTATTTATTTATTTATTTTGAGATGGTATCTCCCTGTGTTGGCCCTCCTGCCTCAGCTTTCTAAGGGCTGGGACTATAGGCATAGAACACCAAATTGAATATTTTCATACAAAAATTAAAACGAAAATTGTATACTTTAAACTTTTATTCTCCCTTTTAAAAATCAAAGATTTCTTCTTCATTATTTCACAGACTGCCTCTCTAAATTTTAAACACATAAAAAACCGATCAGTTTGAAGAGCATTTCTATTGCTTAATTGCTTCTGAAATAGTTGGTAGGGAGCTTACAATTAGTTCATGATTCATAATCTTCAAAGCTTAGTAATTATTTTAAAAAGGAAACTAATTTTCTGAAACAATCTGGGAGCCAAACCTATGTTTAATTTTCTTCTCTCTGGAATACAGTCATCTTAAATAAAAGCAAGAATTTCAGCTGAGAATATCCAAAATGGTACTTAATAAGAAAAAATAATTTTGAAACACTAAAATGAATTTAACAAAAATGCATTAAATATTTTACATGCTTGTTTACAATGAAAGAAATGTAATGTTACCCAAATGTAGCGAATTAAACAGAGTGAATTAACTGACTGGAAGATGGTCAGAGTTTGCCATAGGAATGTGTACCTGGATTTGTTGTGCTCATCGTCCACACAATCTATTCATGGGTGTTTGGTTAATAAAGTTACTATTTTTTTTTTTAATTTTTGAGTTTCTGAGCTGGCCTATGACTTGGACCATGAAGTTCAGCCCTAGTGGTGCTCCAAAAGCAGGATGTAAGGAGGTGGGAAACATCTGACCAACCCAGCAGAGGCCTGGCTCAGTGGCTCCAGCACAATGAACACCTGCCGCCCCCATGCAGGGCTGCCTGCTGCAGCTGGTCTTGGCTCATTGGTTTTCATAGGTCAAATTGTTTATGCCCTAACTGATGCTGAAAAAAATACGTGCAATAAGAAAAAAAAAAAAAAACGCCATGGGTAGGATTTGTCCAAAAGCTGATAGATTCTTAAATGAAAAAAAATCTATGCATTTCCTATCAGTACTAAACGGCCTTGCAACTTTAGGTCTCTTTCCCTTTTAAAGCTTCAATCAGCTTAAAGAAATTAGCACTAATAATCTGATAAATAACAAGTACGATGTGTTAAGAATATGACATAAATATTTTTCATTAAAATTTTTCCACATAATGTTCTATCAAAGCATCAAGTGCTTGCCTGGTATGATTTGAAACAACCAATTTCCTCTCTTTGTTTGAATATTAATATGTTTAGTTGCAATTCAATATATGCAAATATTACATACAAATTTATAATTAGGTAGTATAGGTAGAATGGTAGCTCCAATGCATTCATGTTCACGTTCCTGGAACCTGTGAATATGTAACCTTAGGTAGCAGAGGTACTTTGGAAGTGTGATTAAATTAAGAACCTTGGGATGGGGAGATCATCCTGAATGATCAAGTGGGGCTGATCTGATCCGAGTGGTCCTCACAGGAGGAAGGCAGGAGTGTCAGAGTCAGTCAGAGGCAGGGAGGCTGCAACAGCGCAAGAAGAATTCTGGGTGACATGGATTCATACAGCTAGGAATGCAGTTGGCCTCTAGATCTGGATAAGGGAAGAAAATCAATTATCTCCTAGAATGCCCTGGAAGAAATGAAGCTCTCTCTATATATTTATTTTAGCTTCATATGACTTAGTTTGGACTTTTGACCTTTAAGTCATAAAATGATAAATATGCATTGTTTAAAGTAACTAAATTTGTGGCAATTTGTTCCAACAGCAACAAGAAACATATATAGAGTTTATATATTTATATATTTATTGTTTGTCTCATTGTTCATAAATGCTAGGTGCTCTGTAATTTTTTAAAGAAGATAAAAGTTTAAGAAAGAAGACCGAAGAAATGGACCTACCTGCAAATTCCCAGATAAACAGATTAAGAAAGCATGCTTTACAAAAGCATCTCCCTCCTATTGTCATATTTGATGATTTTAACCCCTGGCCACTATGGTGCAGATCTTACTTATAAATAAACTCAGCAGACAACACACAGGGAAAGGTGATTTGAAGAAAGCTTTAAAGAAGGCAGGCACATCACTTAATAATTTTATCAAACAAAGAATCCTGAGTGCTTATTGCAAACATTCTGTGTGTCTAGTGAAGGTCTGAAGAAATGCACTCATTGAATGACCGTGCATGTGACTAAGGGCCAACTGGGAAATACTTCCCCGGGGGAAAACTCAAATTGGTGCTGATGGGGAGGGGCTGGCAGTTGCATCTTAATTAGTTATGTCAGGGGTTTTCTAATACTTTGCAGTTGATCAGGGAAAGGTACATACATGCAGAGGTATATTCTGGATGATTCTTCAAAAGGAAAAAGGAGAGTGGCATGGAGCATGATGTTAAGACTGACCAGGAGCCAGAGATGTAGCTCAGCAGAGCAGGGCCTGCTTGGCAAGTGTGAGATAGTGAGCATGATTGCTAATACTAAAAGAAAGAACGAAAGAAAGAAAGACTGGCCAGGAATTTAGCAATCTCTCTTAGAGCAGCAGAAAGGAGATGTAAGGATGAGCCAGGGCCATCCCAGGTCTGTGAGGAAAGGCTGAACGCAGAGACTAAATTCATTATTTCTGAATTATTAGGCAGTGAGAAGCATGGCAAGGGATCTGGAGAGAAAAATGAGAATGCTCTCAACAGGAGACTATGACAAGGCTGTTTGACAGCGATGTGAAGGCTCTGCAGTGAGAGGGGACTAGGGGTCTAGAACACAACAAAAAAATGAAAGAGGAGTAAAACAATCCTGAAAACAAACTATTGCTCTTAGATAAAAGTAGCCATAAAGGAGGCACAGAACTGATTGGAGAGAAATGTCAGAAACCACCAGAGGTGCAGAAAACTCTAATATATATATTAGAACCTCATGAGTGACCAGCCTGCAATAAACACTGCTCAGAAGGAGAGATAAATGGCTGTGGCATTTCAGCCGAGAATGAACATTTAGCTCAAGACGTCTTCCACAGTGACAGAATATAATATGTGAAACTCGATGAAAAGCAATTTGGGAGGCAGACAAGTAAATTTGCCTCTCATTTCTATGCAGGCTGGATCTGAGCTCAGGGAACAGGATAATGTGTGTCTAAATGTTACAGCAAAGGGAACTGAAACCCAACTCGGAGCTCTGACATCCCTTCCATGGAATGAATCTTCTGGTGAGTGGCTAAAGCCTGCGGGATAGGAATTTTAGTAGAAAGTACCTTTGATATATAGATGTCAAGTTGCTCAGCAGAATACCAATGTTAGAAGACTGCTGAATATTCCATTACTATTGGCAAACTACTGTTACAATCCCTGATCCGTCACCAAACTCTGTCCAGAGTGACTGATTTTAAAAGTCCCTTTATCTCAGCATCCTCCATCAGCTTTGCTCTTGAAACCATGTGGTCCTTGGCACCTTCCAGGCAGGTCACATGCATGTCATAACACGCACAGGCCATATCTGGGTGTCAGTTTCTCCTCCCCGGAAGTCCAGCCAAAGTCCAATGAGATGATGTCTCATGTGCTCATAACATTTTCCAGTAAACACAAGATGAATACACAAATTTCTATTTGGAACACAAGGCTCATGATGCTTTTGTTCAGCCTTAAGTTCATAAACACTTCACATGTTATGGCCCGAAGGCTCTGCTCCTTAGCAGACTGAGTGCCTCACCACGGAGAGAGGTGATACATGTCCTTGTATCTCCAGGGCAGCCCATCTATTGCTGTGAGTCAGTCTTTGATTTGATGCTAGAGAGAGCAAAAGAACTATCAACTTCCCTCATCTTTTTCCCTAGGCCTAGTCTGTCACCTTGTTTTTAATGTATTTTATTCTCCCCGCTATAGGAGAATGTGAGCTTCAAATATTTTACTAATTATAGAATACACTGACATTTTTTTGGAATTTACGTACAACCTCAGAATCTATTAAATCTACTTACAAAACAAGAAAACTAAGGATCTGCTGGTAACACGTAAAGGGTGATTAGATTTATTAGTAGTGGGAGCTTCACCTGCTTGTCTTGATATACTCGAAGTGTCCAGCAGCACAGGCAGTCTGCGGACTCTGAGTTTGAATCTCAGCTCAAATCCATGCCAGTTTGGTAGCCTGCCCAAGTGCCTTGACCTCTTCGCTCCTGAGCTTCCTTGCTGTCCAGTGGATGTTCACAGTAACCTCAAATGGGAGCCATGAGGTCCTCTACTTGGTCAACCTAAGTCTCCATACCATATGACAAGAGGAGTTGGCAGGTGTCCTTAAAGAAATACATAGAGTGATGCAAGATTATCATGGCAGGGGAAAGAAGGACCTGTCCTGATGGGCTATATTGGTACCTGGGACCTTGAAGCCTCAAATGTGGAGAGTGGGAAAAGCAGAGGAGCGAGACACCCAGCAGGTGGAAACACGACAGACAGAGGAAGGAATGGGAACAGAGCAGGAGGTACAAAGAGGGTTTGGGGCAGAAAGCAAGTGTGGGCCTCTGCTCCCAAGACAGCAGGCTGGCCAAGGAAGTGGTTATGAGGGGCGCCTGCGACAGGGCACCTGCAAAGGAGCTCAGGAGCCACTGAACCAAGGCCGAGATGGCTACGCTGGAGGCAGGAAAGTGCTCCAGGGAGAGAGGCGGGGAAACACCAGAGAGGAGCAACGCTTTCCACCCAGAGCCCCGCGGTCCTGGGCTGGGAGAGGTGAGGAGGAGCAGACTTTCCTCGGGCAGGGGGTCCACCCTCGGGACCTGGAGCCTTTACCACTCCTTCACCTGACAGGCCCCTCCCTGGGGCTGCTTCAGGGGTACTAGAAAGGTCTTGCTTTTGAATATTCTTGGGATAAATGTGAAATAGTTTTGATTACAGTAATGATTTTGTAAAGAGAAAAAAAGCAAGAACTTTCTAGCCCATAATGGACACACACAAAGATACCAGCTTGCTTCAAAGTATGTGCTACATCTAACAAAGCATATTATGGATGCAACAAAAGAATTACTGTGAAATAAGAAATGATCAATATAAAACTGGTATTAAAATACCTATGGTTTATTAAAGAATTAAGTAACCAAAATAAATATTTAAATTAAACATTTAAATAGTTAAAGCACTTAAGATATAAAATACTGCATGTTTAATGTATTTGAAAATCAGATTAAAATATAATTGTTAATTTAAAACAATTCTTGGCTAAAGAATGATTTACTTGCATTGTTAAAAAGACCAAAATATACTGCTATATTCCAGGTTAAATGTTTCAAATAATTGTTTACTAACAAGGATTAAAAGAATCATCTGTAAATGTAATATTTACACTTCTACTTACAAATAAACAAATATGATATATGTGTTTAAAGTAATTAATAGGTTTTGGTTAAATGTTTATACAAATTGTAAATTAGCTGATCTTAGCTTTCATAAAACTAATAATTACAGTATCACATAGTCACAATACAACTAAAATGTGTCACATTCAGAAAAATACACCTTCTAGATGTTTTCTCTTTGTGAAAAGCTTACTCTGTATAGATAAATTTCTTAAAATTATAAAAATGTCTTAAAAGTACCCACAATAATGCAATCCATATTAACAAATGTTCATAAATTTTGCTGAATTAGAATATTTGTGGTTTTAATCAACAGAGAAAACAAGTTAGTTTTTCAAAATCATGCTGAAATTGACTTACAACTAACTCATCAGTAGAATTTTTTTTATTAATCATCATTTCTTCTCACTTAATATAAGTTTAAATAAGCATCTATGAATGCTTAGCCATAAATTTTTCTAACTCTTACATTGTGAAAACATTAATTTCATTGCTAATCAGTTATGTTTCATTCCAATTGAGGTTGATTTTTTAAAAATTAACTGAATACAAAAATGTGAAATCTATCACAGTTTAATATGTCTTACAGATTTATTAAGGGATTTTGCTTAATTCATTGGTGAGAATTCATTTAATGAGGTTCTTAGACACCACGGGCCTCAGTTTCCTTAATTATACAATCGGCATGCTGTTAGAGGAACCTTCAAGATCCTGCCCAGCTTAAATTCTGATTCCAAGATTGTACTGAGTGATTTTAATACTGTTTATAGCTTTAATAAATTTCCCTGAAGTATTATCCATATTTTAAAATTACATTTTCAGTTGCTTTTGTATTTATTCCATAGCATAATGTAGTTTCATATTTCTAGAATCTAGTTTTGAGTAACATCCATGAAAACTGATATTACGTTTAAGGTATTTAATGAATATACCAAGGTCAGTTTTCTTGCACAAATTGCAATATTGTCAAACAAAGATCAAGACTCACCTCTACTATTTCATGGTTTCATAAATAGGAGCAAGTAGGAAGCTATGTTTTTCATCATTTCTTAGCGCTGATAATAATATTAGTAACAGTAGCCATATTTATTTTTAGAATACGAAAGTTATTGAAATCTTGCATATATCCTTTCTTTGTTGTGGAGGTTTGCAAATCCTCACAATGTCTAATTCATAATGGCAGTAAGTACATTGCAGCAGACACTGGACAATACCTCAAATAGTCTTTGGTATTTCTCTATCAGGGAAACATTTGCACCGGACTCCTGTCTTCAGTATGCCAGGCAGGTTTCAAACCTGTTTCTCCCTATTCCCTGCTGAATACATTACTGAGAGTTTGGTTTCCTTTTCCCTTTGGAAGAGCTCTTTTATGAAAAACTCAGTCTATTTCTCTGATACTACAAAGCAAAAGTTAAAAATATGATTCACCTTAGAAACATAGGCCATGTCCATGGGTGACTGTATAACTGGACCATAAAATGGTCCATCCACCACTGTGAGTCTTCTCATGACCAGTTCTGATCTGTTTGGAAGACTATGCTAATTATTACAACAATCCAGATATATAACATGGATTTTATAATACTGCACTTCAATATGGTCTTGATCCCACATTTTCCCACTTGCTTTGGGATCTCCCAGTACCGCTCTTATTTCTCCGTGTTACTCCCTTCTAGAGCTCTGTGAACTTTGTTGCAGTTGAGTGTGCTTGCTAGAGTCTCCCTGACCGAACGAAGTTAATTTTATGATCCCTCCAACTGGGAAGGGGAAGTATTGCTTTTCAAGAGGACTAAGATTAAGATAATTCTAAACTCTCTTTCATTACCAAACATCCTGAAGAAAAGGTTCCCATACTCACTGTTCCTACTTTGCCCCCACAAATCATCTCCTCAGTCTATGCAGCATGCTTTGGCCCTCACTGCTCTTCCACTCTCAGGAAATGTCACCAGTTTTTTCTTAGTCACTGAATTCAGCATCTCTCTGGGGCCATAAATTTCTGGTCTGGTCCTTCCTTTCAGGCACAGTTCCTTCTTGTGACTGCAGTAATACTCCAAGGTGCTCGCCTCGCATCTCACCTCTCTCTGCTTGTGTGCTCTTGCTCTGGGATGGAATGTTCCTGACGGAAATATCCTTAATCCTCTGTTCTCAGGTGCTCTCTCTTTTGGTAATTCTAAGGCTTCAATTATCTAAGGTGGTATGTGAATGCTTTCGCCACTGAAAACTTCTCTCAGGAGTTCCGGTGTTGAATGTCCTGCCAGTACTTTCATCTTAATACTGTATGCCTCAAGTTAAACTCATCGTGTCCTCTGTCAATCTAGCACTTCCTTCTGGGCTGTCTAACTCTGGTAATGGCACCATCATATGTCACTTGGAGGCAAAAAATGAGTCAAGTCAATTTTATCTTTTAAATGCCCCTTGCATTGCTCTAATTTCTAAGCTCATTGCCAGATAATTCAACTCTTCCTTCTATCAGATTCATCATTTGAAATTTGCTGATCTATTTTAATGATATGTCCTCTTGAGGCTGGACTCAGATTGTTACAGGAAAACTGAGTTAGACAAAATTATAGGCAGTCAGACAGGGCTGGGCCCTCAAAGGAACCAGTGCAGTTCAGATACCTTGTAACCTCTGAGGAGACAGACACCTCCTGCTGTGGGCCAGATATCAAGACAAAAGGCAGAACAAGTGTACCCATATCCTAAGGATTGATATTCTAAATAGTTCTACATCACCCTGAGGAAGTCAGGAACCAGCATCCCACCCTTCTACAGGAAGAGTCATTATCGTTAAACATCCCTTGCTTACTACGTGACCCGCTTCACCATTTGTCCTTGATTTAATCAATATTACCTGGACAATTAATCTTATTGGTTAACCATGGTTATGTCCCACCTTATGCCCATCTGCCTTGCGAGTTCCCCATCATTATTTTATTCTATAAAAGTCCCTAAATATAATAGAGTCCCTGGCAACCCGCTCGGGCCCCCTTCTGTCCCTCAGACAGAAGCTTTCTTTCCCTCAATAAATATATCCTGCTCTTACCCTCTGTCGTTCCTAAAATTCATTCTTCGATTTTTAGAGAACACGAACTCGCGCCGGATGTACAGTAGGTTGAGAGTTTCATTTCCCCATATCATTTGGCGGTCTGGGATCATTTTTCCTATATCAAGATCACGCTATTACCATGATCTAAAGTCTTCTCAGGGTTCTCATTGCCTACAGAACCCAGTCTAAGTTTTGAAACTTTACTTAGGGGTCCTGATTACTTTAAAGCCAATCTGCTTTTCACCTTCACTCTCGGGGCTTTGTCTCAGCCAAACTAGACTCTACAGCACCACACTCACGTGCTTCTGGAACCCTCGGTTCCTGGCCCACGCTCATGTCTCCCCTCCCCACAGAGCCACAGATCCTGTGCACCAGTGAAGACGCAGCTCAACTGTCTGCCCACACTGTGCCCTCATCTCTCCTCTTCACCTTGCAGAACTTCACATCTCTACTAGGACAGTTATAAAAATGCTTTTTAAATCTCTCATTACGTTTGCTCTTTTTTTTATTTTATTTTATTTTTTTTTGTGCACTGGGAAGAAAATGTGAGCAACTCATTGTTCCCAAGTACCCAGTATATACTAGGTTTGGGGGTTGTAAAGGCCCGTATGCTACCTGACCTTATAGGCTCCTGGAGAGTAAAAACCACGTCTGATTCTTCTTTTCACCTTCTAGAACACCAAGCATCGAAACTCTAGAAATTCATGCATATTTTATAATGAACGATCCAACCCCAAATCCCACACTCTCTGACCACAGTCTACTCCTCCACCTTTGTCCCGTGCACTCGTTTACCTGATAATTGTTTTCTGAATTCCGTTGACCAGATTCTATGTAAAATTTGATGCAAAATTATAAATTGTATCTTAAATTGTTTCCTTGTTCAAACTCTAAGTCTTTTCCATCATCTCCTATGTAAAACTCTTAAGTGAGGATATATTTTTTCAAAAAAAAAAAAAAAAAACTCTTCTTACTGTCACTGTGGCCTATATTGGTAATGTCCATGTCTGTCAATTAATAAAGTGAAATACTCTATGTTTAGGTGCACCACTCAGGTAAACACTGGATTTAAATTTAAAAATTAACTTATTGCAAAGTATTGGACAAGGAAACAAAGATGGTAGCAGATGCTAGTGAGAGAAGGGAGAGAGTCTCATAGAAATTAAAGTTTCATTGCATGTACTTAGAGTTACAGTAGACAATACAATGCAAAAAATTCTTCACAGTGTGCACTGCTCCTTACAGGGGTGAGGTAAAGTGGTTTTATATTAGAGAGTAATCTTCAGAGGCATGGATGAGGTGGGTGATGGTTTAGAGCCCTCATTTTACAGAGGAAGGAACAAGGGCACAGAGAAACGGAGGAACCTCCCTAAGGTGGCAGCGTTGGGAAGCAGCACCATGGCCGGGCGCAGTCAGGCTGCAGGTGGGGAGGTCAGACTTGCAACAGGAGGTGGCTTCTCCATGCTGATCTCAAAAGATTCCAACTCCTTGCACTCACTGCCCTCCCAGGCTGGCCTGGGCCACCTCCCGCTAGGCACGCTGGCTCTGCGTTTCACTCTGAGCGCCCGGCTGTTTCCTTCCTCTGGGCTGTTCTGCGATGCCACATCAGTTTCTGTTTTCCTCTGTTCTGTTCCTTGCCCAGAAGTGTGTCCATGGCCTTGGGCCTGGCTCCTTCTCTGACCCTGCCCGGCTCTGTCTGACAGTGGCAGCCAATCCATAGCGCACTGACTGCCGAACCAAGGAGTGCAACCAGGTAGTTTAAATTAAGGCTTTCATTTTAAAAGGTCATATACTGGGTGAGCATGAGATAAAGTAATGTTGATTACTTGTGGGAGGTAGAGAAAGAAGCTCATTTGCATAACAATAGTTATTTCTGTATTTCCGGATATGGGCAGCTTGCTAGGAACGCAATGAAAAACCTTGTAAACTCATGTTAATGTCACCAAGCAGTAACTATACCTGAGTAGGCTTCAAAAATAAGTATTTTCCTGGTTGGCCTAATATATTCTCAAGATGAAGCCTTCACGCTAAAAGAATCTTGGAACTAAGCCTCCCAAAAAGAGCGGTGTTTTAAAAGTATAGTTTAAATATCTATTTCTCAGAATGCCCACTTCAGTCATAGGTAGCTGATAAAAACAAATACAGTGACCGAAAAAAGGGGAAGAAACGTCATTGTTCCACATGAGTGAAAAACAACATCTCTGGGTAAGAAATGAACAAGAAAAATGAATGCTTGATTTCACCAGGGAAGCAATCAGCCTTGGAAAGTTTCCAAAGCAGTGCATGCCACACTGTAAAATAATCTCATAAATAAATTCTCAATAGATTACAAACCACCCATGGAAGTATATATTTTAATCCAGTTAAATTAAAAAATGCTTCCCATTTGAAATGTCTCTCCTTTGACCCAGTAACTGTCATGAGAATAGGTCCAAGATAAACCTCAGCCTGCCACTTATTTTGCAATTTACTGTCACTTGTTGCAAAAACTTTGCAATGTTTTCTCACAGTTAGCAATAAAGCCTGAGTATACTTGGCGTACCACTTAATTTTGGCTTCAAAGTGGATCAACCTAGCTCCCTTCAACAAAAAGTTAATAAACTTCTTTCCATTTCAGGTCAAGAATGACATTCTTCAAAGAGGCTCTTCAGCTCTTCCTCCGTGATTTTTAACACAAATAGTCCAAGGTGCTGTGTGTAAATAATTTTACCAGTAAGTGCACAAGAGAATACACAGTGGTTTTTGTCATTAAATGAATCTTGACACTAAATGCTTTCTGGCATAGAAAAAATGAGATTCCCTGTGGGCTCCCTGTTCAATATGATTGTATTCAATAAACATGAGCTTAGCGCCGACGGTGGGTGGGTAAAGGGCTGGCCTGGGCATTGGAGCAGTCCAGAGATGAGTGACTGACACGTGGAACTTCACACCTATGGGCTCCTCATCTAGTAGTACAGAAGGAACCACACTTAAAAATAACTCTAATATAAGCAGACTGTGAGGCATGCCATTACTGCTGCAGAGCCGTGGGAGTGAGGAAGATTAATTCTCAGAGGAGTCTCTTTTAATGCTCCTGGAATATAGCATTTCTTTTTTTTTTTTTTTAGGAAAAAGATGCTTATACATAATTTAGAATTTATTTATCTACAAAAAGGGGAAAAAAAGAGTGATCATTTCCTATGAAAGAGGACAAAGAACTTGAGCAGCAGGTGACCTCCAACAAGCATTCATGATTTATTTTCTAGAATTTAGGATTTACTAGACTTCTCATTCAAGAAACATGAGAAGAAACTTCTCATTCACAAAACATTGTAGAAGGATAACATCTTCCTTCCTAGTTAAAAAAAGAAAATTGGTACTAGGGATTGAACCCAGGGAGCACTGAGCTAAATTCACAGCCGTTTTAAAAATATTTTATTTTGAGACTGATAAGTTGCCCATGCTGGTATAGAAATTGGGATCCTCTTGCCTTAGCCTCCCCAGTAACTGGGATTACCATCATGCATTACCTACCATCCCTAACCACGATTCTTCGTTTCTACTCCAAGTATGCGTTTCAGAACTGAACAGCCACAGAGTTTCCCTTTGCTGCAAACCCAGCACAAAGAATAATGTGCATTCACTGCCAAATGTGGCAGCTTCTTTCACACACAGGGTCTGACCCTGGCAGCTCTTGTGCTCCCCCTGCCTGGGATTCACTGGAGAGATCCGTGTTTGAGGACGGCCGCATACCATGATGCCGCATGAGCTTAAGGCAAGAAGGCATTTTCCTGCCTCTGCACAAACACAGTAGCTTCTACAGGTGAAGAGTCAGTACCAGAAAGAACCAGAGCCAGGGTATTCTTAGCACCTCTAGGGTAGCTAGGTTAAAATGTTAGCATGCTGTTGTTGAAAAGAGATTGAAAGATATGAACCCTTCATGGTCGCAACTGTGGAAAATGATGTTGATTCTGTATGTCAGAATGAAAAACACATGTTTATGTTTCAGACAGGTTTTTCTTTTGTTTTGTTTTCATTCTTAACCTGGGAGTTATGACTGAGCATGTCCAAAGAGGCCCTTTATTTTTATGGCCATGCTTATGAAAAACCAACGTGGCACCTGAATGCCTTTTTCCCTCTAATTGCTCACAGTTGTAATTTGTAGCACTAACATTAGAGTAGCTGGAAGTGTTTTCAAAACTGAGTACTTACTTTTTCATATCACAACACAGTAGAAGAAATAGGAAAATTCCCTGTGGAGCTGAAGAGTGAGAAATTTTGATACTCTCACTTCTACAGTGGGAAAAGAAAACAGATTTCTTCTTCTGTCAGCCACCAAAGAATTTTGCTCCTCTAAACCCCAGAGGAAAACTCATCTTGGCCATATGCCAGAGCTTTTTAGTGTATTCATTCTCAACAATAGAGTACTTTAATTGCATTAGTATTGTCATTCAGATACATGTGTTCTTTCTTCCCCATTTCTTCTCTGAAAAGTTTCTTTTCTCAATAGGTCAGAGAAAATTATTGGAAACAGGGACAGTCTCCTAGGGTGAGTGGTAAAGTTTGCTGAAAATTCAGGAAGCTCACTAAACTATTTCCCTGAGGAAGACACATCAATGGTAAGACATCGTCGTAAAGGGGCAGTTAGCTTTAGAGATCCAAAAGGAACAATCTGTTCTTTCTGATACAGGGAAATGACAAACATGTCCGAAAGAGGAACAGCTACGTGGTGGGCACTGACTTAACTGGAACACAGTTTAATGACATGTTGCTTCAGCCCAATATGGAGTAAACATTTATTGCCCCCAGTATATAATGAATCAGTGGGTCGAGGCTTTTATCAGAGGCTGCTTCTTAATCATTCAGAGCCTATTAACAGTCACAACAGAGGCAAATAGAAAATGTGGCATGTGCCTCTAAAAATACTGCTTATTGGCAACTAGTCTCTGGAAGAGGTATTTTGTGTTCATTGGAACCATTAGTGTGTGAGTGAAATTTTCCAGCAGTTCACAAAAATACCCAGACCACATCAAGGACACATCTGTGAACTTTAGAAAAAAGTGAAAGTAAGGGGAAGCATTAGAAAGCAGTGTTATCTAGGCAGACAATGGCCACTATGTGTTCTGTGGTCTGGGCATTATTGGGATGAAATTGTAGAGATGTATTCTATGTCAAGTTTCTAGCAACCATGGTCTGTATCCAGCCCACATGTATTATTATTTTTACACATGTTCTACTCTGCGCAAGGTTTCACCTAGTCAACATGCATGTGACTCAAAAACCGTGCTGTCATTTTTCCAATCGTACCTCACTCATCACCTGGTTTGGGAAAAGCTCCTTGGAAGCACAAGTCATCAAAACAACAAATTAAAAGGCCTTTTATTTTTCTAGCTTTAAGTAAACTTATTCTAAGTAGATTCAGTGGATCATCATGATGAGTAACATAAGAAACAGCAGAAAAATTATAACCAATTAAAAGGTTATAGGCTTTGAAGCTGGGCATGGTGGTGTGTGCCTGTAACCCAGGCATGCAGGAGGCTGAGGCAAGAGGATCGAACCAAGTTTGGGGCCAGCAAGGCTATAGAGTGAGTTCAAGACCACCCTAAACTACATAATGAGACTCTGTCTCAAAAAAAAAAAAAGATTATATACTTTGGTGATAGTTACACCTCACCTCACACAAGGAAATGCAACATAAAAGATTTAAAAGATACATTTACATTTGGGTAAAGCAACTGACTATTCCAGACCAAACTAGAAGAAATCAACCTAGTCTCTGCTTCATCATACTGTATTTCTTCCCCTTTCCCTCTCCCAGAGTGGATCCTCTTTATATGACCATACGTTTAGTTGCTTGAGGTAGAACATTCAAAAATCATACTCGACTGGATCCTTCTTCCATACATACTCCTAAGTATCTCTGAAATCAGTCCACTTGTCTCCATTTCCTCTCACAGCAACCCAGGTAAGGTCACCATTGACTCTGTCCTTCCATTTCTGTCCCCCACTATGCCTGCAGTCAACTTTCCTTTCTGCTGCTCCTAAAACACATTTGATAACATTTACCTCCTGCTACTTTTGTGTGGCAGTTTGACAGTCTCGGGATAAAGTCCACGGTACTGAATATTCCTTCCTTCCCTACCTCCCTCCCTAGTTCCTGTCTACACAACTGCTATAGTGGACTTCTGAAGTTGCCCCCAAAGATCATGTTCACCTGTCCCGCACTTTTCCACACCCCACGCCAGCCTCTTACATAGAGCATCTCTTTATTATTCCAATATTTATATCTGCAATGCCACTTCTAAGATGTTGATGTTGGTAGAAACCAAGGAACAATAAAATGGCATATTTTACCTGCTAACCCACTAACATAAAAATGGTAGCGATGATGGATCATTTCTGTGTTGTGTAAGTTCTAGCAGGCTTCAGTACTGCACCAGATCAGGAGTGCAACATGGACATCCATTTGACAAGTTCCCCCAGTGGCTCCAAATCTTGAGCTTTAGAACTTCTCAAAATTAATCAGGAGAGGAGACAATAAGTAAAGTAGAGAAGTAACTTCTAAGAATGAAACTACGTTGGTTTTAATTGATAATTTAACAATAATAATAGAACAGATTTTAATTTCCTTAAACATAAAATGACTCTTGTAGAAATTAATTATGCCTTTGAAATATCCACTATGTTATTCAGATAGTTAATATTAACTAACCATGATGAGATCAAAATAAGTTTGAGTCTTCACCTTGAACCAAACCCTATGGTGCAAATATTATGTCTATTAGCAAGACGTAGAGTACTTGTACCTAGACATGCTGAGGTCAAAATATGCAGCATTTCAATACTATTCTATTCATTGGTTAAATAATTCAACTCATAAAAATAAAACTTTAGAATTTCCTGATAAATAATTGGAATAAAGCACCTTACCACACAGATTGGGAGAATTCTCATTCAGAGATGTCTGTGAGAATAACATACACATAATAAATAAGAAAAGACAGTAGATGCTTATGTTACTGAATGTTCTTTATCTATGGAAAAATACATTATTTTTATAATAATGTTTATTATTTATTTTCAAACTATGAGATTACTTGTGAATCTTATTTTCATAAAAATTGAAAAATAAGACTGAAAATTAAAAAATAAAATTTAAGGTAAGGACATGATTATCCCTCTAAAAGATAGCATAAAGTGTCAGGGTCAGTTCAGCAAAAGCCTCAAGTATCAAAATTGAAAAAAATTATCAACGGACAAAGTAGAGCAATGAGCAAAGAATAATGGTGCTCAAGCTACCTCAAGAGATAACCCAGATGAACAGTAAAACTTTGTCTCAAAATTCTAAGATTCTAGGTGTTTGGCCCATGTAGTTGTAACTCGGGAATTAAACTTGTGCCCCACATTTCCCATAATTTTGGTTTTGCCTGTAATTTCAGTACTGGGCTCCCATTCTTGTTTCCTCATAGTCGTCATTTTCTTGTGCCTTGCTCTGTAAACTCTGAACTGGAGCTCACAACTTCTTCCAAGTTCACTCCAAGCATTGAGAAGGCAAGAGCAACACGACTCATAGCTATGACTGAACACTGCAGAAGAGAAAGGTGCATATTCTGTTCTGTTCTCTAACTCTTAGGAAGGAACATGAACCAAAGAGACGGCAGGGACCACAAGCAGGATGAAAGAGAACTACTTCTCACTAGCGTGTACTAAATACTTTCAGATTATGGGTGCTTATATATGTGAATATCATGATGTAATTCACTGTCAATAGTCAGTACAGATGGCTATTAAGGCTTCTTTTAACATTAACATTTCCATATTTAATTTGATGTCACTCTGAAAGGGCAAATCAATAAAGTTCCATATTACCAAAACTCTCTTACATAAATTCTTCCTTTTTAAAATTCACATTTATGTTGGTATTTGAAAACCTACCCCAAAACTGCTGCACAGACAAGATTTGTAATTAAGGCATCAGAACAAGGAGAGATGATAGTGCTTGTTACTACAGACCTTTGACAAGTTTGTTTTATCCTATGTATAATGACAACCTTAAGAGTTAGTGTTCCTATTCTAGAAATCGATCCTAAGGAAATCACCTGAGGTGTGTACCTCTCCCCCCTCAATTATAGCACACATGTTTGCTTACATAGAATTTTGAACTGTGAAAAATTGAAAATATCCACATTGCTAATAACTAGAGAAATTCCACAGGATGGGTTATTATCAACCAATTAAGAGTACATTTTACAAAAAATTTGCAATAACACAGGCATATTACAAAGTTAAGTGAATATAAATGCAACAAATGATGAAACCAAAAACTAGGCAGTATGCATACATTCTAAAAAGATTTTAAAAATAGAGCAGCACATCGAGATGGTGGTACTCAGTGGGCTTACTGGAAAGCTATGCTCTATTTTTCTTAGTCTTTAAATTTTACCCAGTACAGTAAAATAAGGAAGATAACTTTGTTGAACCCTGGGCCTCACGCATGCTAGGCAAGTGCTCTATCGCTAAACTAAATTCTCAGCATCATTATTTTATTTTATTTTATTTTATTTTATTTTATTTTATTTTATTTTATATTTTGAAACTGAGTTTCACTAAATCACTAAGTTGCCCCAACTGATTTCGAATTTGAAATCCTACGTCGGCCTCCCAGGGCACAAGGATTACAGGAGTGGGCCAACATGCCTGGCTCGTCACTGCATTTTTGCCTATGGCTTTACCAACATCATCTGCAATCGTGCTTCTATTTCCTAATATGGTCATAAATGCAGTTAAGAAACTAGTACTGTGTGGTGATTTCCCCAAACAATACCAAGTAAAAGGGAGAACACTCTTGAAAACTTCCGTTTCTATCATAGCACATGTAACTTGCAAAGTATCACGAAAATTAATAAATGAAAACTGCAACAGACCACAAAAGATAAGAGATGAAGTCAAAACCCCAAGCTATTTCCGGGCTCCACATCTACCCTGCCTCTGTGTTCAGGTCCCTGTCACCAGTTGCCTCTCAGTCGACTTCAAGCACCAGGGAGAAGTAGAGAATAATGCTCTTGAAAACACAGAATGGTAAGATCACATCAATGTGATTCATAAATGCTTTCCCTTATGCTCAGGAGCCTAAGTTTCATAATTTACTCTTTTATTCTTCACCTAAAATGCATCCATTTATAGTTACTCAAGTTATTCAAGGGAAGATTACTGAGATTATGTTAGTCCCAAACAAAACTATTATTTCTAAGAATAAGGAATCTTAGAAAATCTCTGAAAAGCCATTTCAGGAAAATAAAAAAGGCGAGAAATACCATGGTATTAGGCAGTCTATGAACCAACTATGCAAATAGTTTCTGATGACAACGATAGGAACAATACTTCCCACTGACTGATCAGTGACTCCTAGGAACTTTTTTTTTCCTTTTTCTTGAAAGCAGAGAGAAGAGTTAAATCCTTTATTCAACATCGCCAAAGTCAAGAATTTTGAGTGGAAATTTAGTCTGAGGCTAATTTGGAAACCAGATCTTGTGTCTATATGCGATACTATGCTTTGCACACATCAGTAGAGATCACTGGCATAAGCTCTCCTGTTGGAAACTGAAAACCTTAAGTATAAAAAGTTTTCAAAAAACCTAGGATGCTTAAGGTCCTTGGAGAGATGTACACACATGGCAACTCCAATACCAGATTTGGGGAGGTAAGGACTAGCTCAGAGGTAGTGTGATGACTTTTCCCTTAAGGGTCTGCTTCTGACCCAGATCTTTCTGAAGTTTATTATGTAGATTTTCACATGCAACAATTAAAATGTTGAGAATGAACCTACATGAAATGACACCCCATTCCTCTCTTCACTTCTGAAATGAAGCTACTTTTATAAAGGGAGAACCAGTAAGAATAATGACAGTAGGATCAAAGATTGCATCTAAGACGAACATTGACTTGCTGAGCTGAGAATGGACTGTGTGTTTGTCTCAAGAACAGTTAGGTACTGGAGAGAGGGTCCATCATAAATGCCCAGGGGTGGTCTCTAAGAAAAGCTCAAGTCAACAATGGTAAAGCTTGTGGAAATAGAGTCATTGGCTATAGTATAGCAACCCTGTTGGGATTTCATAGGTTCAATGCAGAGATGCATGTTCACATGAGACAGTTTGCAAGCAGAAATGGGTTTTGTAAGACTGGGCTTCAGTGAGATAGGAGGCAGTGTAACTACACTGCAGTGGTATGGAGAAAAGGGAGACTGAGTTCTGGCCTTTGTTCTGTTTTCAAATAGTGTTAGGATATGAACTCTTGAACCATGAAGAGGGTCATTCCATGGATGTTAATCCTCTCCCTAAGCCAAATACTCTGATTCAACAATATTAAAAAATCTCATCTACAGAAACATGTCTTATTATCTTTTTATTTTTTTACTGAAATAAGACTAGAATACAAATAAAATTCTTTATAATTTAAAATAATATGAAGTTGGATTTGCTTTGACCATTTGAGGAACAGAGCGGAGTCCGTGGCTAACTTCACTAGTAGATTATGTATAGGATTGTTCATTTTGTCGTGTGTGATGCTTGAGTGATAGGAAGTTGCTACCATTGTTTTGTTGCAAATGGGCGGAAAGGCCAAATAAGACCCTGTTGATATCGTGCCTTTATCTCTTGAAACTGAATATGTGACTCAGAGAACATGCCATGTGTGGAAATAAAGATAGGCTTTCTCTTACCATCATTTATTAGCTGGTTATTAAGAGTGTACAGCCTACAGTGCTCAATGATAAGGTGTTAGTCATGAAAGTGAATTGGTTTCTTTACTCCTTTTTCAGCTGGAATTATTTCAAATGACCCTTTAAATGAAGGAATTAAAACATTATGATACAATAAGGATAATTAAATAAAATTATTAACCTTTCATTTGAAAGTAACTTGGAATTCCCTCAGTCTCAGCTGGACCATCACAGATCGAACTCTTCATTTCACTATTTGGAAGACTTTCATGATGTGGCTGTTGAAAGTGGACGGGTCACACATGTGAAACACAGCCAAGTAAAGGGTGCTCATCAATCTCATTTAAGAACAGGAATTTGGGTTAGTCTCAGAATTAAGGATGATGATTCCCATAGCCAGTTTAGTTCCTTCCTTAAATTCATTTCACATACCAAATCTGGAGCCTCTGTGTTTAAACTCAAAGAAAATCTTAGCATAGACAGTCAGATTCTGCCTCTCCAGGAGTCAAAGTAGGAATATATGATGTAAGTTCACAAGTGTATTCTCTTGTGCAGACTATGCAGGCAGTTGTACATGAAGTTACTTTATCGAGTGGGGAAGATATTAAGCAGAGTAGGAAACTATAAGCCATGTGTGCTGACTCATTTCATGTGTTAATTTCACTCAACTATAGCATCATTATCAATCGAATAGTAATCTAGATATTTCCTAGATGAGGCTAACATCTGTAACCAACCCACTTTAAATAAAATAATTGCATTGATAGCGCAGTGGGCCTTATCTAAGTAGTTGGAAGAGCTAAAAAGCAAACCTGAGAGCTGCCTGAGAAACTCTGCTTTAGGACAGCAGCAGTGTCCCCTTCTCGGGAGTTGCCAGCCAGCTGGCCTGCTCCTCAGACTTCAGACCTGCCAGTCTCCTCAACTGGGTGAGCCAATTCCCTAAAGCTAATCTCTGTCTCTGCCTCTCTCTACATTAATAGGGAACCTGTTCATAGGCAGAATACTTAATGATACACCATCCTTTGCCATTCAAATAAATTAATGTGTACAAATTTAAAGATATATCCCATACATTAAATGCTATATACACATATGTGTAAAAATTTAAAAATGAAGTGCAAGAGCCCACATGAAGCATACACAGATAGATACCTTTCTGCAGAAACAGTATTGAAAATAGGAGACAAAATGGATAAATACAATGTTTCACATTCTATGAAAAAGAAATTCATCTTGGAATGATAGTATCGATGTGCCCTGAACTGAGGGCTCGATCAATCTCATTCTTTGCTCCCGCCTGTCAATATTCATATTTATAAATGCATGGTGTGTTACAACAGGATGAAGTGAAATCTCACACTAGAAACTAAAACTTAAAAGACATTTCAAAGAGGTAGAGTGATATGACTATGGAATTACTGAGATAAGAAACATGTGGACATGTGAACTTGCAGACACTCTCCATTAATACAAAATACACTCGTTTCTCAAGACCTAGCTCGAGTCTTATGATTCTGCTCTTTTTTAAATTACTAGTGCACTCACTCTCCAGATCGCTAGATGTTTTGCATTGTTCTCTGCTAGGTATTTCATATGATCCTTAAAGACTAACTCTGTACGTGGCTTTGCACAGAGGAGCTGAGGAGTTGTGGGCAGCACCAGGTCTACACTGGTGTCAGGGGGTTTGGTCCTTTTGGGCTTCACGAGGTGGATTCCTGATCACTTTGCTATGAATGGTGCAACTTACACAGTAATGTGGCTTCATGCAGAGCTTGGGCAGCAAATTAGCATGGAAGACTTTGGAAATGTCCCCGACGGATGCAGTTTCCAGCGATGACCTTAATGGCTTTGTCATTTAGTACCTGTAAGGGGAAGTGTGCGCACATGCATACTGCATGTAACTGTGGTCTTTTTTCTTTTTGGCACAACAGTTGTTTCTTCTTTTCCTTTAGCCTCACCTTTTTCTCCTCCCCCTCCTCTTCCTTTTGTCATCTGAAAGCCAGAACCCAAGATCAAATTTTATATTACTTGTTTCCCCACAGTAGCTGGCTTAGCATCTCACACATGGCAACATTCATATTTCAGGCACTCAGGAATTAATTAATGGTGACCAATAATACATATAGAAGATATATAATTCTAGTAACAAGAGGTTAAAACTGTAAATAGCATCCTAATGATTTAATATTAATATTATTTAATGTTGATTTTTTCCCACTAGCTTAGTCACTGTAAAAAACACCTGAGATAATTAACATATGAAGATAAAAGGTTTATTTGGCCTTACAGTTTTAGAGGTTCCAGTCCTTGATCAGGCAGATTCACTGATTTGGGGCCTCTGATAGGATGCCAGATGGCAGTGGTGGGGGCCCAGACTATAGCAAACTGCTTAACTGATAGACAGGAAGTAAAAAGAGAAGGAAGAAGAGGAACAGACTGAGGTTCCGCAGTCCCCTTCAAGAGCTTCCCTCCAATGCAAGGACCTTCCAGGAGTCACATGTGAGTTCTACCTCCCCACAATAAAGGCACTCTGCAGACTAAGTCCTTAACATATGGACCTTTGGGGCTAGTCAATAACCAAACTATACAAACTATGGCACTTTCCAAAATTTGACCCTTAATTTGTTATTTATTCACACCATAAATAAGCCACTTTACTATAGAAATCTAAATTTCCTAATTTGAAAGGTATCTTATTTACACAGTTAAAACCTCAGTTAAACTAAATAATATTACTACAATAACCAATTAAAGATAGCATTAATTGACTGAGCTCTGACAGGATATTAGGAGAACTTGTCAGTGTAACTAACCACAACCAAGAGTATTTATCAAGATTTTATATATGTGCTTCACAGTGCATGCTATCCTTAGAATTTTGATAAATTAAAAGTATAGCAAAATTTACAATCATTATGTGTTTTTTATCTGATATGCTGCCTAACTGTAATTAAGAATTTTGTTGTTATAGATACATTTAGGATTAAACAGAAATTTAGTTACTTTCATTAAGCTTCCCTGTGACAGTAAGAATTTCTGTTTTGCGAAAAGGAGAAGGGATTAATGTTATATTAGCAAGACGCAAAAGCAGTGAGTTCACAGAAACTGACGATAAAATATCTCTGGTCTTTAAAGCTCATTTTCTTACTTAAGCTAAGGAATCATCTGCCTGAGAATAATCTTATCACACACAATGAACAGTTTCATTATTAGTTCTTTTGACTCTTTAATCTTATTACAGTATCTATTTGTATTTCTACTTTTGACCGTTGAGAATTTTAAAGTCAGTATTTCTAGCAAACTTTAATATTGCTGTCTTAAATATGACAAAGACATCTAATTATACTGAAACCTTAAATGAGCTTTAGTGGGTCAACAAAACTCCCCATCATCTCGTAACTCTCATTTATGATGAAAATGCCTCTGGAATGAAGTGTAGGCCAGTAGCATGGGATAGCATACTATGTAACGTGCTTCTAAGGTTGGAAAATGTTCTATAATGTTCTGCCATATCCTTTAAGTCTTATTCCTCTTAATGACAGAGACAGTGCTGTAAGTGGCTTCAGAATCTAAGTACCTAGGCCATTCCCAGATATCAAACCCCTGACCTTGACTTCATTATCACCAAGTCTGACAAATTCAGGTGAGCAATTGCAGGCATAAAAGAGTTTCTCTGGCTCCCTGTGGTCCTGGTCGGCTTTGAAATATGGCACATGCTTCACATCATTGTTAAGGCTGGACAGCAGGATTATAGAGTCACATAATTTTCAAATGTGGGGTTCAAACTGACAATGATAAGACCTCAACCAATGAGACATTATTAGCTTGGATTCACACATCTCTTCCTCTGTACGAAACACTCAACCATTCAAAACATACGATGTTTTGTTTCTATAAATTATATTCAATAATTACTTTCTTATAATGGGCAAGTATAAATATTTATACTTACTCATACAGTTATGGAATGGATCACCTAGCAGAAGGGGCATAGTAGCTATCTCAATCTACAATAATTTGGTCACATATTGCTCAGAGGAAACAAAAGTCTAAAAGGAAATACAATCAAAATTACTTTTCAGCACACATTTCAGACTGAGAAACAAGTTCTATGATAATAGAAATTTAAAAAATTATAGCTAGAAGGAAAAAAGATGGGACTTGCTGGTTAAATTATTTATAAACTTTGGGTAATTGTTCCTCAGGAACAATGAGGGTACAGCTCTTTAGGATATACAGTGAATGCTTTTAATAAAATTCTGATTCATATTTTATAGTACTCCTCTCAAGGATTTGGCACTGCTGGAAGAAAACTACCTCTTGCAATCAGGCAGATGCAATTTAAAGATGAGCAAAATCTCTAAAAATATTTAAATTGATGATGTTTAACTACATAATTTACAAAGTCTCTTTCAGTTCTCAAATTCTGTCATTCCCTAACTATGAATTCTTACATCTGAAGAAAAAGAACAAAATTAAGATTTCTGTGACTGTAATACATGGAAAACACCTTTCTGAATACCTGGCTGCTGCCACAGGTTAAGGCATCAGTGACTCAAGCACAATCTCATCTCCTCCAATCTCTGCATTGCTTTGGGCTCTGGTGGAACTCACACCTCGCGACCCTGAAAGGCATGTGACCTCAGTCTGACCTGCCACCATCATCCTCCACAGTCCACGGTATTTGCTCCCTGGGCACATGACCCAACATTAATTCCCTAAAACACATCCCAGGTTCTCTTTGTTTAGTTTTGGGGAACAGAAAGTTTCATTCTGCTTGGATAAAAATAATTTAAACATGGCACTTCTGTTATCCAACACATTGCATCTACTTTAGAGTGAAAAGACAATTCATAGAAAGTAGGATAAGGTCAAGAGATGGAAAAAAAATGAGATACACCAACCTAATAACAAAATTGGAGTTCTTTTACTGGCTCTGCCCACAGCGAGTAATGTTCTCTGACTTTTCACTCAGGTGAGCTAATGCCTTCTCTTTTTTGTTTTGTTTTGTTTTGTTTTCTGCAACTTGTAACCAAAGGAAACATAAGAAAGATGTTTTTTGATTCTAATTATCTTTAATTTTATTGCAGTATCTTCCACCTTTTCTACACAAATACCCTCCCTTTCAAACTCAGCTTCTCTTACCCTGTTTTACTGGCCAGGAATAGAAGCAAGCGCACATACACAATCCTTGCTAAAGGATTGTGGCCATTGTGAAAAGAAAGAACCCTCTCACTCACCAAAAATTATAATGTTCAAATTGACCACTTTGAAATGTAACACAGAACATTTACCTCCTAGGCATAAAAATTCCAAGGCAATATCTTTTGTGTCTATAAAAACTAAAACCAACCAACAAGAGAGTGGTAATGAATTCTAATATATTTTATTTTTATACTGTTCTTTACAGAATCATTTTCCTGTCTGATTTACTATTGCTAAATTTGCCAGTTTTTTTTTTTTCTTGTTCTTCTTTCCTTCGGTTCAGCTTCGAAATTTCAAATTTTTATGTTCTTTCCAAATGTCTGAGATTTGGCTCGATGGAGATATAACTTTTTGAAACAACTCCATTGCTAAAAGTGGATATAAACATATGTGTAGCATTTCAATGTTCATTTATCACTTGAGAATGTGTCCAAAAAGCTATAAATAGGAAGCATGAATACAGCCATGTGCACTGAAATTCATATGCAGAGGATGTTCTGTGTGTATCTTTTTTTTCCAATTTCATGATAATACTTCTTTGTGAAAATTTCATTAACTGTCATAAATCAGGCTCTGTGACTGCCACTTTAATAGAACTTTTAAATAATTCTAACATTCCAGCAATGTCAAGAATATTCATCTACTCATCTGCTCTTCCTCTCTGCTCTGCAAATGTCAAGCAGCCAGCTCTGAATGCGGTACTACAGGACCCAAAGATTCAGCACACATGACATTTCTCAGCACCGTGTATGAAAATGAGATTATGTATTTGCAGGACTGGGCATAGGGCCTGACATACAATAGGAGGCTGAAATCAAGGCCAAATGTCCCCTCTCCCTTCCCGTTCCTTTCTTTTTTCTCTTTGCTTGTACTTTTTCCCCCCTGAAATGGGTATGATACACACATACACCATCTCCCCTTCTACTTTAGAATAACTGTTCTTAACATTATCTCACCAAACTCTTCTTAAAATATTCTTATTTTATAATGCCCCTCTGATATCCTGAAAAGAATTCCATAAAAAAATAATTTGCCTAAAATCTATCTGCAATGTAAAAGAAAACATTGCAATAGTAATTCATAATAAAAATGTATTTAAATAGGCAAGCATTTATGCATGATGCGTGTGATAAAAAGACACACCTGAATAACAGTTGAGTGGTGGTATACAAACAGAGAATCATCTCACCTGAAATGGCTGCAAACGTGTAATAATATAGGTATGTTTTATGGGCAACTCAAATATCACAAGCTATGCTGCCATCAGGGACATGATTTTATTTTAATGGTGGAAAAATTGGTGCAGTTCTGAACAAAACTAACTAAAGTTGTCTCTTGGCTTATAGAGTAGTTATATTCCTCCAAAACTCAGTGAGCACTAAAATTATGCAAAGATGCTGTTTACTCACCAAATGGAGGTAGGCTCAAATTCAGATGACTACAAACACACCTTATACCTATATAAATATCCAAAGGGATGTGCAAAATGTGTTGAAGACAATTGACCTCTATCTAGAAACTGTGAACACCTGAAAATATCTCACTTATTTAAAAAAGTCTCCATGGAGTGGAGGATGATCCTACTCCCATTGAGACTTTTTTAGAATTACACATTTAATTTCAAGCCACATCTTTAGTTACAGTAAAATATTTACTACCTATGCTAAAGAATACTATATTTGTCTTGAAAAACTCCTCTGCCATTACTGTCAGCTTGCAGTGAAGACATCATGAGTGTTTGTATGCATTCCTAAATATGTGTGAATAGTCTCTGCATTTTGAATTTGCTGAAATGGTCTTGAAATAGAGACATTAATTACATGCTTAGTCGGAGACAATGTAATAAGGTTTCTTTGCCAGAGTAATTGGAACCCTGCAGCTATGCTGTCCTAGTTATTATACAGTAGCAACAAGTCTTAAGGCACATAAAACACTAGAGACAGGTTAAATGGTAACAGCATCTCAAAGTCAATTGAAAAACCTTCCAAATTAACATAAAAACATAGGACCTGTCTTTGAAGCCCTCTGATTCATGACTTTGTGATTACCGGAACATAGCCATTTTGAGAACCATGTTTATTTAAAGATTTGTTTCATTCAAGAGTCGATTTACTTGTATGATACTTAAGGAAAAAAACACATAAATTCCAAAATGCCATAGGATGTCTCTACTGTTTGTTTTACTGTGCTTTAAAAAGCAAAAGAACATGACAATATCTTCCCCTACCAAAGCAGAAGCAATATCAACAACAAAAAACTTGAGTTTAAAGTGATATTTTGGATGTTTAATGAGCAATGACCTAGAGAAATAAATGGATATAGTAAAAGAAAGGCTAAGATGAGACTTTGGGAAATCAAAAGAAACAAATATTTAAAGATTTTTGGAATATGAAAAATAGCCTTCTCCATAAGTAACGGGTCGTAAATGTATTCAACAAATTGATTTGTCACCATGACTAAGAAATTAAGCTTAAAGTAGGATTTAATACTCAGGACATCAAAAGGAATGTATTTCCTGGGTGTCTCAGTTAAGACAGTATTATATGTTTTCTTTCCAATAATATATAGTGGGTTTCTATTGCTGAATACTAATCTTTTAGAAATGAATGTTTTCCAAACAGATGAATTTGCAAAAACTATTCGATGATATTCTAAACCAGAGATAAAAAAGCATCTCTCTGAAAGTCAGTATTTTATTTATTTATGTATTTTAAGAGAAAAAGGACACAGAAAAGAAAAAAAGCAAAAGAGACCAACAAACAACAAACCCAATACAATAACAGTATAGGTTTACAAAACAAGATAGGAATTTGACAGTGGTTGTAATATTGCACATTGTTACCTTCAAAAGGGTTGCTTAGATTAACAGATATAGACATGTAAAATTGATCTAATCATATGAGTATTAACTGTTCTTTTCCAATAACTAATACATTTAGTAGTATAGTCATTTTAGTTGTGTGTGTGTGTGTATATATATATATATATAAACACAAATTTATGTCTTTTTCCTTTTCCCTTCCATCTTTCTTCCTTTTCTGTATCCCAATTACTCTTCAGTTTCTTACCCTTACACAGTATTGATTGTAGATTTTGCATTGAGACTTTTATAATTAAATGAACGTGACTTGAGACCATACTCATAAGTGAAATAAATCAAATTCACATGTGTAAATACCGTATTGTCTCCCTAGTGTAAGAAACTGAGAAAGTCAGTATTTTAAATCTTCCGAGTTTGATTTGTGTGCCTGGGATAAAATAAGAGGATGGGATAAGACAGAAAAAAAGTTAGAGTATCTTGAAATGTAACATTGAGGAAATTTACCCATCTTGATTTCTGGATAACAGTTTAGCTTATATAAGCCTTCTAATCATCATTCAGTGTGTGTGTGTGTGTGTGTGTGTGTGTGTGTGTGTATGCGCACATGTGTGTGTGTGTAATGTGCATGTGTGCCCACGTTTCTGTGGTTTCTGAATTCTTTATTACTCTCACATGCAAAGTGCTAGCCCAGGTAGTTACATAAACCTCTCCCTCTGCTGTCCATGCTGACCCCCACCCGAGCTTGTCCTGTGGCCAGCTCTTTTCTTAGCCTCAGAGATCTCACCCCAAATGTCAACTCTTCTGAGAAGGCCCTCTCTGTGGACAGCACCACTGGCATGACAAGGGGCTCTATGGCCATTCTTAACCACTCTCCAAAGCCCATTCATTTCCATTTGAGCTCTTGAAAAGCTGCAATGACGTTGTTTATTAACTTACTGATGGTTTTTTGGTGATTTGGCTTCCTTCAAATGCCTGGCATCTGAGGGCAAGGTTGCTGTCTATCATCTTGTTTTCCATTCCTACACCAGACCTAAGATAATTCCTGGCATATAGAAGACTCTCAAAAAAATCTTTGTTGAATAAACAGATTGAATGTAATTCTTTGTGTTCAAACATCTTATTCATTAACTTCATGTTTATTACTTTTGCTTTATTCTTTTAATGTCCTTAGCTTTCTAAATGAGTTTAGTTTTTTTCACGTAGAAGCAATATTTATGGGAGTTTATTTTTCTGTGTATAACTTGTAGTTCAACTTGGTGCCAACTTGATTTAGCCACTAAATTTCCTTTCATTGCTTCCTGGATCATGTGCTGTTCGTGATTTCAGTGGTCTTTTCATTCCTATAGAGAAACTGTCACTACTTTGGGATCTTATCTTGTGGTTTCTCTCATTTTATTGAACACCAAAAAACTAGATTTCAAGAAAGAATAAAAAACTTATTCATATAGCTTTTTAAACACTGTAAGTATTGCTTTAAGAAAGTATTAACAGTTAAATCAACATTGCAGGAAATTGTATAGATATGCAAGTTATGGCACATCTTTGTCTTGACAAGTTGAATCAAGCTTTGATTCTATTTGGCCACTGTTTCATCAAAATATTACTCTTCTTCTATTATATTGCATTGGGACTCATCTGAGTTCATGTAAAATGATCCTTTGTGAAATGTAGGTACATTCTGTTCATTACTTTTCTCCAATGGTTCCTTCCCAATCAGTTTCCAAAAAAGCAACTCATAATCCTTTAAGCAAAACAAAATGATACCTCCCTCTCTGTGTAACTCATTACAGTCAGGGAAACAAGCCTTTGGAATCTTACTGAGATGTCTTAGGTGAACTTTAACTACGTAGTCCAGCCTGACATAGTTCCAAGTCTACCTCTTTATGTATATTTTTCCAGTCTTCTAAATAAAGAAAATTTCATGGTTGAGTTAATGATTGACCAAAAGCAATTGAGTCATTAAAGTCTTCAGAGAAAGAAATTGCAAAAGGCAAAACACAGTAAAAATAAATAATTCTACTTTTAAAGGACAAAAAGAAAGATGAGATTAAGTGTCTTATGGTATAGGTTTGTTTCCTGACTTTTGACACTTACTAGATGTGTGAACTAAAGCGAGATTACTGATCTCTTTATGTACACTTTTCTTCATATGATGCCAAAGAAAACTTGGTATACAATGATTAATATAAGAAAGGATAAATTCTGGGCACTTTAATCAAGAGATATGCACTGTAAAAAAAGACAGATATGCATTGTGACAATTTGAAATAATTTGATAGTATTCAATTTTATGGGATAATATATGAAAATATATTAAACTGACACCCTATTTTTGGGAAAAATGTTAATGATAGAGTCTACTTCATGAAAGAGACCTGATAATGAAAGCCATCACACTGACTACACTGCATAAAATGTGCTTATTAGAATTTAAAAAATGAGTGAAACAAATATATTTTAATTGTCATTGATACTGTTTATATCCATATAGTTAAATTAATGTAAGCAACATTCTACTTAGTGAAGTTTTTGCAGACATCAAGAAAACTGTACATACTATAATTCTTGGATTAGGATTAGCCTAAAACACTGGTTTTGGGCAACAAAACTGGGTTTCCCCTTCAGTTCATCTTCTGGAAACAGGCCCAATCATAGAACCTCTGGGCTTCCCTTCCCCTAGTACCGAGGGTCAGAGAGATCACTAATGCTTCATCTTGCCTATACGTTGGTATCATTTAGAAGACTGAGAGGCTCCATGCTTTGAGTCTGCGGCTGGAAGGGGCAAAAACTAAAATATCTCCTCAGATGATTCTAACGTGAATTCATGTGAGAAGCTTTTGACCCTTTAATATCTATGAATATTCCAGAAGCAATAAGTAGGAAATGACACTAATTTGGAGGATGCACCATGTTTTTTTCTGAGTATATACAGTAAGAGATGAGGGTTCAAAACTTCTCCTATCTCAAAACTTAAAAATTATTTGGAGAAAAATACATAAAACAATATTATACAAAATGGGCCAGGGTCTACAAAATGAGTAACTTCATGCGATACTTTATGGAAAAAAATCACCTATTAAAACTATGGTCAATTATAGAATCTTATTATCTAGAATTGCTTTAAAATGTGCACTATAAAATATATGTACAAAAATATTTTACTGAGTCACTTTTAATAATACTGCTATCAGTATACAGTTTAATAAATGAGATTCCAAACTCTTTGTGGCTATACACAATTAGGATCTTTTGAAAGTCCTTGTTAAGGAGGGAACTTTCAGGAATACAAAGGAATGTTCTCCTGGGGCTTTCTAGTGGAGGCAACATTCAAATCCAGACATTCTAATTTTAAACTCACTATACCTAAAACACATAACCTGCAAAATCCCTGCATTACTTCCCTAACTATTCTTTCCCATGCATTCATTCTTACTTTTAAGTATCACTGAAGCCAACCACCCAGCACTTGAGTGGCTCAGTGCACACTGGGTTGGAGACTTCAAAGACATGAAAGAAAAGGAGCAATTGGAATAGACATTTTCTGAGACACTGAGGTAACCGAGAAATATTTTGGAAAAAAGAAAGGAAAATCAGGCAGAACTTGAGAAAGCTGTAAAAGCAGCAACAGTGACTCAGAACAGACAAACAGAATCTTGTTGGAGAGAGATGGAATGGGCCCTGGGCTGATAAGGGCGGCTTAACTGGTGAATGCACACAAAGAATGTGTCAATCAGCTGAGGATCTGGTTCAGCTTGGAAGTGGAGGAACATCCAGGTCGCAGGGGTGAACAGGAACAGGGATAAACACTGACTCAGAAGAATGTGCCTTGGCATGCCGACCCAAGAGCGCTTCTGCTGACAGGTATAGCTGGCCTGTGAGATACAGCTCAAGTTCCTTCCCTGAACCCCTTTGTGCTAAGTGCAGGCTTTCAATATAGTCTTATTACCTGTACTCTGGTTTCCAAGCCAGATTTGCTACAATAATACAATCTTTTTTTTTAAAATGCATATTGTCACCAAGGGCTCACCAGAGCCTAATTAATTCATAAGTACTTGGGGGTAGCGCTGGATATCTGCTCTTCTTTAAAGCCCCTCAAGTGATTTACATACACAACACTGGAGTTGGCAAACATTTTCCGAAACAGGCCAGATAAGTAAATGTGTTGGGCTTTGTGGACCATATGGTCTCTTGCAGCTCCCCAGCTTTGCTATTGTCGTACAACAACAGCTCTAGATAATACTTAAATGAATGAGTGTGGCCGTGTTCCAGCACAACTTTTTATAGACAATGAAAATTGAATTTTGTGCATTTTATCTGTCACAAGATTGTATTCGTCGTTCAATTTCAACTATTCAAAAGTGTAAAAATCGTTCTTGGCTTGTGGTTATACAAACACAGAAGGGAGAAAGGCTTGATTTATCTCCCAGGCCACAGCCACCAAATCACGGTCCACAGAGGTGACAGAAGCACACACTTCGGGGCATGTTCACTGCCAGTGGACTAGGATTGCCATTTTGTCCACCAGTCTCTTAGACTTCTATCACAAAAAGCCAGGACTCTGAAGTAAGTCAACTTTAGGATTTTGAATAAATCAGGTTTTGCTAAGCCCATGTGGCTGAGATCTAGATTTTGAGCAATGGTGAAAGTACTAAGACAAAGACCTGAGTAGGGAAGCAGCTGGTTTTTCTCACATGAGATAGCTTCCACGGCCTCACGCCATGAACTCTCTCTAGCAGGCACAATGAACCAGCTCTATCAGTCATTATGTATGGTCTGCAAGCTCTGGAAGAGTTCCTTCTAATGTGCCTGCCACTCACCATAGCCAGCTGTTGGCCACTTGAGATGGGGCCAGCCCAAATGGAGTATATTGAAATAGACACTGTGCTTCGAAGACTTAGTATGAAAAAAAAAGAATGTAAAATATATCACTGATAACGCTTATATCATGTCAAAATAATACAAAAAGCATAAAATAATAATGCTTTAGACAAACTGCATTATGAAAAATTAATTTTATTTCTTGCTTTCCTTCACTTAACGTGAACGACAGGAAACTCAGAATTATGCATAGAACTCACATTATATTTCTCTTGGGCAATGCAGCTCTTGAGGGCAAGGGTTGACTTGCCCAGGGTTGTGGTACCACTCTGAGCATGGTGGGGCCAGAGTCATTGTTGAAGGAAAGTATGGTACCATGAAGGTGAGTCAGGTGTTGAAGAGGAAAGACAGAGAGGGAAAAATCTATAAAAATGTGCCTTCTTCCTGTTATTTCCTGAGAGCTCTCTGGTGTTTTCCAGTCACTATCTCAGCAATGTGATGTCTTTAATCTTTTTTTGCTGGAACCTTTGCCCTAGACGAGGGGCACAGTCATAGTGATGGAGACCTTCATATGAGTATACGATCCTTCCATGTCCTGGGAGTATGAAACACCTATGTTAGTTATACAATACTCTCAGACTCTAAATTCTCCTTTAGTGTAAGGGCAGAAATATTTTATAATACAGAAAATTAAGGAAAAGAAAGTCTTAAGCACTCTGGTACTGGCCCATGACTTTGTCATTGTCTCTCTCGGTGGGTATTCTTGCTGCTCTTGTGGCCTTCCATCCGTCTATCCTTTAGCTTTGTTTAGACTGATGTCCCAATTTATTCTTTATTTTTGATTATTTGGTAATGTATCCTTGACCCGCTATGGTTCATTGAAAATTCATTCCCTCTACTGTCTGTTGTCTGGACCAGCTTCTACCACAGAGACTGAAAAAGTAAATTTTCAAGTTCTCAGTTTCTTTTGCAGGTAAGAGATGCAGTGTAACTCCATTTTGCTCAAAAAGACACTGGTAGAAATTTCTGGAAGCAAATATTTTCTCTAAAAAATTAACACTTTGCTAGGAATCCTTTGGTCCCTTTGCCACTTGACAGCAATGCAATTGTGAGCCTGAAGGTGAGCAGACCTCTGATCACTGTGTGAGGACAAAGATGAGGAAGTCACACTGAGATCAGTGATGAGACAGAGCCCCAGTCCTGGGTGACACTGGGAGGCTGACTTCTTGGGTGAGAAAAAGAGAAAAATGAGTTCTAAATTGCTTCTTCTTCCTAGAATTATCTCAATGACCGTTCCTGTTGTACATCTTTTATCCAAATGTCTCTTCCTCCGATATCTCTTTTCTCTTCTTTGTCAAGTCTTGCCTCATCAGCTTCAGAATTCCCAGGCAGGTTACATGAAGGCAAAAAGCTGGCAAGTAGTAGTTTGGAGCCATGGTCCTTAACACTTGAAATCCAGTCCCTCGCCCATCACTCCAGTCTCTGACATCTTGATCAACCTCTCTACCCAAGAAGAGAATGTCTTTCAGAGCACTATGCCAAGTGCTTGCACAAACCCTTGGTCACCAGGTTGAGGATTGCTGAGGGGGTGAAAGTGCTGTTGGAATGGTGGAGACAGGAGAGGGGGACGCAGCTGCCTGTGTTGGGATGCTGGTCTTATTTTCTCCCTTGGTAGACCCTTGGGTACCTCAGAACACATTTCAGTTCTTTAATAGCTGCACACTCTCTTGTGTTCTGTAGTTAACCCACACAAACCTTGTCATCCCAGCAATATCATCAGGCTCTAGTTAGAAAAGCATTCCTTCCTACAGATAAGAAAAAGAAGCCTCCAATCCAAAATCAGCCAAGTCCACAAAGGAAAATTGAAAAGATGCCCAGACAATAGCACAGAGACATATGAACTCAGAAAAGGAAAATGTCTTTTTCCCCTGGAGCTGTTTATTCAGATATTTTTAATGTAACTAGGTGACCCTGGGTATTGCTGGTACAGCTACACCTCTATACTTGCCTTTCAGTACAATGATATCCTCTGATTTTTCCACAATTTCTTCATTGGGCAATAAATACCTAGGATATTTTGGGTGAAGTAGGCCTCTTTTGTTTCCTGTATAAGGCTGCACGGGATCACATGTAGCGAGAACAGGCAAAAACACATCCCATTGCTAGGTAACTTTATGAGTATTTACCTGAATACACCTTGCACATTTTAACATGGTTAATTCATCTGAAAGTACACATCAATTTTTTCCCAACACAAATGTTATAGGGCTGTTTTCCATGGAATATATATGTAACTGTATACATAAGATTTAAAAATCTGTATCATTATTATAATGTCTCCGTACATGGTGCTTGGGAATTCACCACTATCTTTTTTTGAGAGTGTTATTTCATTGTTACATTTTGGAGATATTCAGGTTACAGCTCCCTTGCTCTCCCTTCCCTATACCACTCCCTGAGAGATGTATCCTTACCATTTTCCCTTTCATCCTCCTCTGCTAGCAATTTTGTGCCTGTCCCTTGAACACCTTCTTCCTCTGTCTCTGCAGTCAGTAGTCAACCTCTTCCCAACAATACTCCAAATTCTTGCCTAGGTGCTCACCAGAGTCCCTGTTCTGTATCTCTGCTGAAGAACCCTTGACTCCAACCACCTATAGCTTCTATCACTGTCCCTTTCTCCCAGTCCTTCCACCCACGATAGCCTACAGGGTATCTGGGCTGCACTCATGATTCATTCCTGGAATAAACTTTTGATGAAAAAGAGCCACAGTTTTAGGCTCTGTAGATTCAAACTGAGACAGTTAGGAGTCTGTGAGTCTGGAAAGATGACAGACTAATGGGTAAATTATCAAGTTAAAAAAAAAACAATAAGTATTATACTGAAACAAAACAGGTAACAGATGGAAAAGGAGCCTTTCTGAACAGGACACATTTCACATGAAATATGGATTCAAGAGCTCTCTTATCACTGACCCCAAGACCTGAATCTTGTATCCTATTATTACTAATTCATCAAAACAAACCAACCTTGGCACCGTGAGCGCCTGCATGTGTGCGCATGGGCGTACGTGTGTGTGAGGTCATCTCTGTGACTGATGAGTCTGAGCAGGCAGCCTCAGGAAACCTCAGACGCATTTGGGTCCAACTTTTCTCTGTGACAAATCAATAGCAAAGAGAACGAATCTCAGAAACACTTGTGAAGTAGTGCCTTATCAATAAGAAAATGGTCACCAGCAAAAAGGACAGATGACACAAGGTGAAAGTTTTGTCAATACCACTATTTTAGTATAAGGCAAGACAACCTTAACTCCTATTCATTACACACCATTTTATTTGGCTAGCTCTAATACACCACAGGTCTGTGTTGTGAGAACTCAGAGTTCAAAGATCTGAAAAGACAGCCTTCATGTTGGATTGCTTATTTGGTTGTCATGCACTTTGCAAACAATACTAATATTCTAGTCTTGCATAAGAACAGATTGTCAATTCCTAGGTCAGTGCAAAAGCAAAATCTGGAGTACATCTGGGTACTTTTATATCTTTTTCAAGCACAGAGGTTGTTGTCCCATTTATAAAGTAAGGCTTAACATTAAGACTTACAAGGTGAGGGTTAAAATAATTTTTTGTAACCCAAAATATTGAAAATGCAGGTAACAGTATCAACACTCAGAGGAAAGCAGGTTTACCTTTGAGAATCCAAGTGTAATTTATCTATCAGGGACAAATAACAACACTTATCTGTGCACAATTATAAATACGTTTATACAAGAGGGTAACTCGAGCTGGAAATTTAAGTGGCATAAAGAAATGCATTATGTTCCTAAGGCTGCTGTAAGCAACCATATTGATGGTGCTGCTTTAAAGCAACAGAAATACATTGTCTCACAGCCTGGGGCTAAACGTCTGAAATGAAGGAAGCAGGGCCACGCTCACTTTGCAGTCTCCAGGAATAAATGCTTCCTTGCCTCTTCCTAGCTCCCAGTGAGTCGTGACAACCCTGGGTGATCCCTGACACGTGGCTGCACCACTCTGATCTGCCTCTCCTTCTTCACATTCGTCTGTGTTCTCTCCTCTTCTTACAAGGACATCGGTGATCGGATTCAGAGCCCACCTTCTTAACAACAACCGTAACTACACCCCAAAGACTTTATTCCCAGATAAGGTCAAAATGAACTTCCCAAAGTTCTGCATAGATGTGGATTTGGAGTGGGGCACTATTCACCTCAGTACAGGTGCCACAGATCTATGTTCAAAAAAACTATGAAAAATAAGAAAATGGTAGAAAGAACACCGGCCACAGGGCTTACCCAGTTTCCTTGGCTTCAAGGCCTGCTTTGGTCATGTTTGAACTGTGAGACGCTGAGTACATTACTGCGTAGCCTGTCAAGACCTTTGGCTTCCTCACTGGTGAGGTGGAAAGAACTACACTTTCCTCATGGAATTCCTATGATTATATCACTGAATCTATGAGAATTACTTACAGATCCAGTATTCAGAGTAAGCGACAGCTTATCATTACTAGTCTCCTTGTTCTGGAATCCACCCTTCTTGTGACTGACAGGGTCATGCTTCCAAAACTCAAGTCTGATGTCATTCTCTTCTTTAAAACTGCACGTGTCATGCAATGATTATGCGATAAAGTCAGTTCCCAGTAGATGTAATGCCTCCTGTTATTTGAACCTATATCTCTCTTGGTTCCCCATGCCTCACCAAGCATCCTCTATATCCCAGATGCATAGAGCAAAGGCGTGCCTCCCCTTCTCCTTGCCTTTGTGCATACATTTCATCTCCAAATCCAGAAGACCCTGATTCCTTATCTACCTGGTGAACACTGATTCAGACCTGGTCAGCGGTCAGGTGACTGCTTCCGGAGAAGGCTTCTCAGGAGACTCAGAAAGAGTGAAGAGTCCCTCTTTCCTGCTTTCTAAGAGGAATAACCCCTCACATTTGCTGGAGATTATTTATTAGCATATCTACCCTTGTGTATTAGATGTTCCCTGAGGCCAGGAAAATGTCATCAAATCTTAAAACTCCCAGGAGAAGCAAACAGCATATGGTTAACAACATGTGTTTTGGACTGAGACAGATCTGTGCCCTGCCTTTTAGCCAGCTACACAGCCTTGGACAAGTTACTTAACCTGAAAGTGGAAGTAATAAAGGAGCCGACCTACCAGGGATTGAAATACTGTTTGCAGTACATAATGCCAAAAATATATTAAAGGGTATTTAATAAATGTCTTTTAAATGTTCTGGTAGTTGATCACAACTGGGAAAAAAATGTCTGCAGGTTGTTGCAGCCTTAAATTAAGAGTTGTCCACTCTTAACTCCTTTGGTTTAATTTTTTAAATTTTTGTCTTCAATAATTCTCCTGCTATGAGCGCCTGCATGTGTGCGCATGGGCATACATGTGTGCAAGGTCGTCTCTGTGACTGATGAGTCTGAGCAGGCAGCCTCAGGAAACCTCAGACGCATCTGTGTCCAACTTTTCTCTATGACAAATCAATAGCAAAGAGAACGAATCCTAGAAACACTTGAGAAGCAGTGCCTTGTCAGTAAGAAAATGGTCGCCAGCAAAAAGGACAGATGACACAAGATGAAAGTTTGGTCAATACCACTATCTCAGTCTTCAAACACTATCTGCTCTCCTAGGACATTAGTGAGCCTCATTTTCAAATTACTTCCTACCAGAAAAAAAGTACGAATGCCTAAGTGACAAGCAAAGTCTTCAAGCAAAGTCTCCTTCAACTCTCTCATGCACACCACCTTCTCTGGTTCACACATGCACAGACATAGATACACACGGACACATGCGCGTACACCCCCAGTCCAACGTACTTGTCTGCACATTCAGTCATGCTGCTGCCTCTGTCCTTCCTTTCTGCAGCTGAGACGCTAGGTGCCAGCCCCCTTCCACATGCTCTTGACCCTGCCTCTGCTGGACCCTCCAGTACTTGAGCTTCTCCTGCTAGTTAATCAACACCTGCTTTCTCCTGGGCACTTTTCCTTGCAGTCTACAGATGCACTAAAAAACTTAGCTCCAATCAAACAGACAATAACAGAGTCTTATGTGGCTCTGCCCCTACATATTTCTTTTTTGTCTGTCTCCTACATTCATCCAAACCATCAAAGAACAGTCTAGGATAGCAGTCTGTATTTCAGAATCCACATATTCATTGACCCATCTTAGCACAAGGAAGGGCACTCACTGTATGGAAATCACTCTCACTACAGTCACCTATATCCTCTTAACTGACAGAGTTTATTGATATTTTCATAGGACCTGTTTTTAGTGTCTCATCTATATTCTTATAATCAATCACTTTGCTCTGAAAACTAAACATCTCTGCTTTGGGATAAGATTCTTTTCTCGTTTTCCTGCTAGATTTCTGAGTATTTTGTTGAATTTTCTTTTTTTTTTTTTAAGTATCTTCCAGGTTTATAAAGGCAAAATTGACAAATATAAATTGTGCGTATTTACAGAATGCAAGATGCTGTTTTGATACATAAACATATTGTGAGATGATGACCACAATCAAGTTATTTGACATATCTATCATCGCATAGCTCTTTTGTGTGATGAGATTAAAAATCTACCTTCTTATTTGTTTTTATATAAGCAATATATTGTTATAATTGTATTCACCAAACTCTAAATTAGATCTCTAAAATATATATCTTTCATTGGATTTTCAATTGAACAGTAATATTCTAAATGCTAGTCATATGTCGCTTGCATTTTTGGTCTGTTATTCTTTCCACTTCTCTTATCTTTGAGGCTATTCTTAAAACATGGCTTCCTTTTACAGGTGTTTTTTTTTTCTTACCATAAGAGTCATACCTCTCAAATTGATAGATCTTCCTTGAGTTTCATAGGTGGTTATCTTACTGCCATTTGAATTTCTCTAATTGAATATTCTGCAGCTAGTTATATTCAGCTGTTTAAAAGGTGAACTCCCTCTCTCTTTTTCCCACCTCTCTTATATTTCCTCTTCTAATTGGCAGCACAATCAACCACAGTCACCTGAGCCTGGCAAGGTGTGTCCAGTCAGCAATTCAAGGTGGTTGCAACCTGGGCTGTATTTGAGACAGGGTAGGCTCTATGCAACCCTGGAGTAGAGAAACTAGCATTGGAAGCAAGTTCTTCTAACTCTCCAAAGGATGACTTCAATGATTTCTCTTGACTATATGTCAAGAAGATATCTTTTGTCCTACATAAGACAGAATGGCCGTAAGTGTTATTATTTGTTTTCTTTAGTGAAGATGGCAGCAAGTGACTGTTGTATTCAGGGCTGCATCCTGGGGGTGGAGACAGAAAACCACGTAAAAGGAGAGTTGAGCTAATGTGTGCTTCTTGAGGTCTGAACTCGAGAGTCAGTTCCAGACTCCTTGGTTTGCACCTTCATCTTCCTATGCCACTTTCCCTATCCTCACCCATTTAATCACCATTTTTCTTAAATACCTCTTGAATTCACTCCTCTGGTCCATATATACTATCACTTTTCTTCTAAGCCAGTCCTTTACCTCCTATCTTTTGAGTACTGCCATATCCTCTTTGATAGGACTCTCACAAGAAACGTGAATGAAGGATAAAGGCTCAGCTCATTAGAAACCCTTCCCAAGGAGTAGCAGTTTCAGTTGACCCTATCCTTGCTTCCTGCTTACAATGTTCTGCAGACAGGAGACAGCAGGCAGCATGGAGTTTCTCTCTTTGACTCAGGTCATCAGCTTTGCTTGGAGTAGCTGCTTCTGGCCTCTTCACCTCTACAAGTCTACCCATCTTCCAAAAGCTCAAGTGGTACCTAAGCCGAGTCAGCACAACTGCTCCTACATCTTCATGGCATGTTGTACCCATGCCTGCTGGCTCGCTTCCACATGGAGCTGCATAGACCCGTCCATTTCCCTGCCTCTCCCTCGTCACCTCCTTCGGCTGAAGGATAAAGTTTTATTTACTCCTTTTAGACCTTCAGTACTCATCACAGTTCTAGGAATATTACTAATACTCAGTAAATAATGCTCAGCTGAATAAGTGAATTCCAGCTTTCCATCTATTTCTTATGACCATGGGAAAGTCTCAAAATCTCGGGCACTCAGTTATTTCACATAAAGTTAAGGAGCTGAACTAATCCCTTAAGTGTCCCTTTTGGTTCCAACTTTCGATGATGCTTCTATTACATTTGTTGAAAGAGTGTAATGGAGTGAAAATTAATTTTTAATAGTCAGTAATTACTATCAAAAACATTCCATGTCATCACGAAACTCTTCTGAGTATAAAGAGTTTAATTTAAAATATCTGAGTAAGCAACAGTTCATTAATCTCCCACCTTAATGTGTTGGAATAAACAGAAGGGATTCGCATTTATACAGTTTAATTATCAGGAGTGGGCACAGTGATGTATACGTGTCCAGTTATTTGAGACGTGAGAGAGAAGGATTGCAAATCTGAGGCCAGCCTGTGCAATTTACAGTCTCAAAAGTTTTAATAAAGAGCCTGGAGATATAGCTCAGCAGCTCTGAGTTCAATTCCCAGTACTGCCAAAAAAAATGTTTATTTGTAGAAATTCATTAAATGTTGCAGAGTAGGCAAAGAATAATTCCTGCATTATTACTGTTCATTGGGTTATGAAAGTTGCTGCTTTTCTTAACCTTATATTTTCTTACTGTTAATAATTTAATGTTGTAAGTCATGTTTCCCAGTTTAAGTGTAACCCAATACTTATTATGCAGGTTTTTAAAGACTTTAAAAAAAAATTTCACTTTGGAATAATTTTGGGTTTATAGAAAAGTTGTGAAGATATTAAAGAAAGCTCAAGTACACCCTGTCCCAACTCTCCCTATTCATCTTATATGAGTAGGGTAATGTGTCATAATTAATGAACTCATGTAGAAACATTATGATTAAAGGCCGCACTTCATTTCCGTTTCTTTAGTTTTTAACTAATGATCTTTTCAGTTTTCAGATCCCATTCAGGGTTCCATCTGACATTGGGATGTTATGTCTTCTCAGAACACTCCT